>AP027107.1:4556685-4770255 GCA_028142955.1 Pinctada fucata | reverse complement strand
AAAGGTTGAAACCTCAAAGTAATGAAAAAATCTTTTACAGACTTAAAATTAGATGATAGAAATTTCCAAATCACACAGAAGTCCATCGTGTGACCCCCTATGGGGGTGGGTGTGTGTGTGTGTGTGGGGGGGGGGGGGGGGGGGTAGAGGTACGAGCTTCCCCATGGGTTACACACGATGGCAGGAGTCTTGAGGTAGTGAACAAAATGTAATTAAATTCAACAATTTCTATCCATTCACCTGAAGTTTATTTTACACTGAAAAAGTTTTATGAATTTATTTAATTGACAATGTGCTTATGCAAAGACATGGATATTTGACATTTCAAATATCAGAATGTGAACTGTACACCAACGGACTAATATGTAAAGAAAAGAAAAAGAAATGTTCCCTCCCCTAAAAGTAAACCATGAAGCTGAGATATATATATATAATGGGAAAAATTAAAATTATTTCATTTATAAATGTTTAGATTCAATTATATAAAGTAGTACTTTGAACTTATATTTTTTCCCATCAATAATATTTTTCATATTAATATTTTTTTCCAAATGAACGTAGCATAGAAACAAACTCCCTTTGGCATGAGAATAATTTATTTATTTTCAGAAAAATGTTTGGAAAAAATGAAGTGCATGTACATTTGTATCTCATCGCCGACTATTTTATATATAGATTGAAACGAAAAAAAAATCGTGTTATGTTAGAGCACGATAAAACAATTTCTGAATATGCAAAAAAATAAAAATTTTCAATGAAGGTAATGAAATAGAAAAAAAAAATCTTACCTGTCAAGAAAAAAACAAGAGAGAAAAGGATCCGCATCTTTTTTCCTCTCCTCCAAAATGAAGAAAAATGTAGAAATTTTGGGGGCGTATCTATAAGCTAACAACAAGGTACCTGATGTCTCGTGCCTAGCACATTCACCGATCGCCGTCAATAAACAGTAGAAATTAGCATTGCAAATGACATGTATGCAGATTACGGTCCTCTTGATCTGTTGATAACAAACTCGAGTACTTTATGAAATTCGGCACTGATATATACTGTATATATATCATGTATATTGTATGTATGCAGGCAGGGCTTGTGTATACATTAATTTTTTTCGAGGATTGAACAAATCTTTGTAAATTTTATTGATTTGTAAAGAAACCCTGAGAATAGAAAAAGGGAGAAAACTTTCAAATATAGACATTTTTTAGAAGTAAAAAGAGATGTCGGGTAAGAAAAACAGATTAATTAAATTTTCGGTTTTTTCCTGTATCGCTCTCCAATTCTTACTGGTTTCAAATCCCTAAAACAAAGAAAAGCATGCTTGGATCGACTAGTAGATTTTTTTCCCAAACGGCCTGGGTGAAGGATGGGGGTTAGAGAAAATAAACATTATATACAGTAACACGAGAAAAAAAAAACCCAGAGAATTATTTAACTCAATGAGGGGGGGGGGGGTTGTTGCTGTCCGACATGTCGATTTTACTTTCCACTTAAAATTCTATCCATTCGCGGATCTAGAGAGGAAGGGGATTAGGGAGTGATGTCCCCTCTCCCACAGGGATTTATCGTGCTTCCCGGTCGCATGATGTACTATGGGTTATACATGTACATCATGCAACCGGGAAGTAACCATTAATAAATAACCATAGTACATGAAGCAATCGGGAAGCGCGCTAAATCCCTGTGCCCTTCCATTCTGGAATTTGCCAAAATTCTAATTTTTACGTTGCATTTTCTTTCAAAACCATAGACTGGACCCTTAAAGGATTGGAACACCCCCTCTCCCGTAGGTATTCCTAGGTCCGCCGATGAAAAATTATCAGTTGTAATATAATTATTGAAAATCTTAGTCTGAGCATGATGCGGCATATATATACGTTTTATCACTTTGAGAAATTTAAATTCATTCGGTATTACATACACTCTCTGCATACATTATAATCTATGTAAATATACATATATTCGTAAGATATCATCAAATATGATCAAATGGCTGAAGTGGTTAAATGAGGCCAATAACAGTCAAAAGCCTTTAATAACAGTTTATTTAAGGACTCTGAATATCCTGACGACAATCTCAACAGCACTCACAATAGAACACCAAATTGAGCATCGGCGGGCCCCTAGCAAGGTAGAGGTGGGATCAGGTACCCAGGAGGAGTATACGTAAGCATCCCCTGTTTGGCTAGCCGCATCCGCCGTCGATGTTCATGTACGGATATGCAAAAATATCGCTTCAGTCTGCATTTAGCACAGGGACTTGGCTAGTAGAAGGTTATGAGTCCAAATGTCTGTCCTTTTGAATTATAAAATTTCTGTATCCAAGATGCGACTCATTCTGCTATTATATTCATCGATCGATTCGTCACTCTTCAAATTTAGATCTTCGATGAAAGTATATTCTTAATAAGGCCATACCAAATTAATAAAATGTTCTTTGGATTTTCTTGTGAAAAAAAGGGTGCGAGCGGGCGAAAATATAATTATTTTATTTTTCTTTTAAGTATTGTATTTTTTAAGGTGCGAGCGATTGAAATAATTTTATTTTGATATAGTTTACCATAGTAATACATTTATGATGTTTTCCGTACTCATAAAGGAATCCCCATAGGAATATGGTGACTAGGAAGCCTAGCACATAGCAGTACGGAAAAGATTTTTGAACATTCTCCCCTCCTTGACTTTCAGTGCCATGTATATTGGACAACAAATTTGCTCCCAACAATTTCTTTTTTCAAATACAAGTAGTATCGTTTTCTTCAAAGTTTGCAAAATCTGAGATTTCTAGAAGCTGTAAGATTTGCAGAAATCAGAACCGACCCTAAAAAATTCGTGAGCCAGAAATTTCGTGGTGCGGGCGAGCATTTTATTTTTACAATATTATTTTTTGAATTTTGAAAAATATGGTGCGGGAAATCCAAAGAACATTAAATTAATTTGGTATGGCCTAAGCTTGGTATGAATAATTCTTTTTTTTTTTTATTGAAGAACGACATTTAATTCTTTACATTTTCACATTTTTCAACTTATCCGATAAATACAGCAAATCAACCCCTAAGATTTGGCTTGTAAAAGAAAGGAAAAATAAAAAAATATGTGGTTGTGAAGCACGGATACCCACGCCTGCGTCTTTGTCAAGAAAACAACTGTAATGTAAAAAGTAGGTCAAACATCAAGGTCATTAGGTTAAAAAAAATTGGTATCCATGGAAAGGTTTTGTCACAAGGAATACACATGTGAAATATGAAAGCTGTATCACTTACAATTCAAAAGTTATGACTAAGGTTAAAGTTTTGCAACAGACAGACGGACAAACGAAAAACTATATTTATGCCCCGAATCTCCGATTACAGGGGCATAAAACTGCGTATCTAATGTGTTCTGTCTATTGAGGCATAAAACTGCGTATCTAATGTGTTCTGTCTATTAAGGCATGAAACTGCGTATCTAATGTGTTCTGTCTATTGAGGCATAAAACTGCGTATCTAATGTGTTCTGTCTATTGAGGCATAAAACTGCGTATCTAATGTGTTCTGTCTATTGAGGCATAAAACTGCGTATCTAATGTGTTCTGTCTATTGAGAATCTGCTCTCTGTTAAATCTGAGGGTTCTGCACACCAAATCCGGTTAATTGCGTTTTTTTTTGCTATGTACCCAAATGACCAGAGATCCCCAGCAAGACCATATAACTATGACCACAGTGGACCACACCCTCAGGATTGTAATATCTCCTGATACGTGTATCTTATAAGTGTTCATTTTTTCTGTGTTTGTTTTTCTCCCTTTTGTGGTGGTGCCTCCATTAACCAAAATATTTCATTGATTCCCTAATGTCATTATATTCAAGCGCTTTTAGTTTTGAAATTCACATGGCTAGCGTTGATGCTTTTTACGTTGTTGGGGATGAACTTCGATTTCGGTGGATGCAGGATTCACTTCATCTTCTCGGGACAAGTGTACGTAATATATATCATCGCCCGGAGAGTATATATACGACAAGATCAGAATGCATGTACCGGTATTTCCTTATACATGTACTTTCATACACAAGCAATTTTTAGAGTAAAATCATTCAAACACATTTTAAAACAATTGCTAGAAACTTATTCGAAGATTTAACCTGACAAGTATACGCCTCAAAACTCATTGGAGACGCAGTTTTGTGCATGACATCAGACAAGGATGAAACCGATGAAATGAGCTTTGATACAGGAAATATCTTGCATGTAGGAGGCAATATTCGAAGTATGCCACCATATAGTTTTCCTAGCAATCGGATAATTGGTTACATATAGTTGGAAATCGACTGTCATTGAAATCTTGTCCTTTTGCCTTTTCTTTGCTTCATGTGAAGTCTGAGTTTTAATTAAATACCGGTAAGTTGTAATAATATGATCATATGCCTGATAGTATACATCCCTTGGTCTTGCTGCAACAAGAATTACCGTATAACCAGACATTGTCGCGAGATTCTAATTTTCGCTATATTCGCGAGTGATTTGGAATCGCGAAAATTTGTTCTCGCGAAAAATTGTGTTTGATAAAGTATATCACAAATTGTTATATTTGTTCATATTATCCATGTGTCTTTCTGTTTTTTCCCCGATTAAACGTAATGAGGAGTGAATTGAGTGTATTCTGATGATTATATCTAAGACTGCAATTATGATCGGTACCAAATAGTAACACCATATGGACATATTTGTGTGTAATTAACGAATCGCGAAAAATTGTACTCGCGAAAATAAAGACACCCTAATTTACCATAAAGTCGCGAAATTTTATACTCGCGAAAATTTCTGGTTATACGGTATGTGTGACCATTGCGGACACTTGTGACCGTTGTTTTTGTATATATATCATCATTCTTTTTACCCTCTTATTAATGATATCTTGAAGTTCATGTTACTTCGTCTGACTAGGACAGAAGATTCAACAACGCAACCTTTCACCTCTCATAGAACTTCCAAAGGAAGGGTTATGAAAGCCCCCCCCCCTTATTTATTTTTTACTCCAACCAACTTGTGTAGTTTGATATGCCTTTGAAGACGTAGCAGGTAGAAAATACAAGTACAAATACATGATTTGGATAAATTTATTCAATGAAAAATACAATATACAAAAAGTGATCGTCAAATTTGTTTTGAAATGATAATGAAGAGGAGATAGGAGATATTTCGTTCATGATCGAAAAATTAAAATTTGCTAAAGGCTATTTAAATTTCTAATTTATGAAATGGACAGTCATTATGGGACAGAAATACTTTGAAAAATTCTGATTTATCACCATTCAAAAAAACAACACAAAACGGAACAATTCTTGAATTTAAATTCAACCTAGAAATGGTAAATGTGTTCAAAAGTTCAAGTTTTTGTGATCTTTTGTAAGTTTATTATATTATCAGTTATACATACTTTAGTCTCTTAAATTGCACCTCTGGCTGTGCCTTACAGTCTACCTATGTTTTCGCATAGATTGTTTTGTTGTTGGTGCTGCGACCGAGTCTTGTTGGAGATCCCCTCCTTCATGTTTGAGAATTGATAAATCTGAACCTACTGTATACTAACTAATCATATATATGGATAATGACCATATCCCTGTATAAAGCACAAAATCGATAATTCAGAAAATCATAAACCGAGGGCATACAAAATCAGGATAAAACAGGAACCAAAGCAAACAAACAAAAACCTCCACCATATGAAAAGAAGAGAACTCTCGATATGGAAGTGAGATCAGATGACCAGGAAGCGTAAGCATCTCCTGCTTGCATGCAACACCCGCCACTTCAATTTGGTAGAACTGTCACATCCAGTTACTTCCATTTCGGAAGACATAGAGTACAATCTTTGGTTGGATGGTTCAAATGGTCTATGACAGAATATAATCCACCATTCTGGAGAGTGGGACATCAAAGTGTATAACGAGTTCCCCATATCGACCGTAGAACATCCTCAGTGACGATGTTAGTCGGTCACAAACATATCCCTGACTGTGAAGCTTATCTGAAAGACGCCTAGCTCTCAGGTTTGGTACTTGCTCTGGCATAGCGTATCAATTGAGATATGAACACGCCATAAGCAGGCGATTAAGGGATGTTGCTACTCAGAAAAGGAAAGTTTGTAATGCTGAAATTGAAGTCGTTACGTTTGTCATAGAATGAGGTGTTCATGTGACCATCAGTGTCGTAGGACAACATTATGTCCAAACAGGATGCTGAATTATTTGTCTCTGTAGTTTTTGACTTCAAGCTCCGAAGGATAGGTGCTGCTGAGGTAATCCGCGAATTTTGGATTATTGATGGACAACACATCGTCTATGTATATCTGTAAGTGAAGATAGATTAAAAGTGTAATCTGACTAAGTTTGTGATCAGGAAGATTACTAACATTATGATCTCGAGAAGAAGAAGTGCATTAACTTGCGTATGATTTATATGTGAATAACTGATAGGTACTTCTTTGATGTTTAATTATGTGTAAACACATCTTTCAAAGTGTTAATGTGATATATGTGATTGAAATATCGATGGTTCTTACGTATTAGAAGAGATCGTGCGGAGGGTTTTGTAGTCATTTTCAAGGGGCCATACAAAGATTATATTTTGATCTTTCTTCACAACAATAATTACCGGCAGTCATGACTGCCGGTATACTGTAATCAATCGTGACATACTTGCACGGATAAAATAACTCTTGGCAATATGATTGGTGGACAATTACAAAATATGCAAATATTCGTCAAGATTATTCAGAATCTGTGCATAAGATACTTTCATCAGGTCGGCTCAAGAGTCTAGATGACTTGACAAATGAAAGTCATATCGTATCAGTGCATTTTCCTCCGAAAGATGCATCGAAAAGTCTTTGTACCGATACGTCCTACAACAATCACAGATCCTCGGAAATTTCCGTAGCTTGAATCGGAAATAAAAACGGAAAAGCCCGGAAATGTGCGATTGGTCAACAAGAACAAAAATCGTTTATTCCAATTTTTTCTTACTAGTATTTTACAAGCTAACTGCCGGCAAGCTTTTTGTAAAAGCTAATACTTGTTTTCTCTTACTTCCATTTGAAATTAATCTTCTTTCATACACAAGATATTTGATAAAAAAGATGGATGAAAGAAGCTGAGCGGCGGATAAGGATGTTTAATGAAAAACGAAAGAAGAAAATAGAATTAGAGTTCTCCCATATTAAAACAAGAGTTTTCTTATGGGAATTTTGGTCTTCTATGAATAGATGTCCTAATTTTCCAGTTTTTGAAACGCTTGTTACAGTGTGTCATTCCAGCTACTTCTTTTGCTCTGGCGTGTAAAGAATTTTCCCCAGCACAACGTGCTTCATCAACAATAGTCTGACGTCTATCCTATTGACATGGTTCAGTGCATCCATCAAGACATAAAATGTCTTATCCACGCCGTCATTCTCACTCTTTGACAGAAATCTAGTTCTCAGCAACTCTTTGTTCTGTGCTGGTGAGCGTTTCATGTTTTTAGGCTGGAAGATATTTAGAAACTTTAGGAACTCCGCGTAGTCCTCTGTTCCAAAAGCTAGATGGTCGTATACAGCATATAGATTTTTCTCTTCGATTGCTAATGCTTGGATTTTGCTCGAATCTGTTACGAGGGAGGGAACTGAAATGATAAGTTTGAAAGAATTATTGAGGAGTAATAACTAGAATTCCTTTGGAGGTTTATAACACATAAGGCCATACAAAATTAATTATATGTTCTTTGGATTTCCCGCATCATATTTTTCAAAATTTCAAAAAAATAATGTTATTAAAATTAAATGTTCGCCCGCACCACTAAATTTCTGGCTCAATAATTTTTTAGGGTCGGTTCTGATTTCTGCAAATATTAAAGAAGTCTCAGATTGCGCATGAAGAAAATGATTCTTCTAGTGTTTGAAAAATATTGTTGGGAGCAAATTCGTTGTCCCATATACATGGCACTGAAAGTCATGGAGGGGGGATATTGGAAAAATTTTTCCGTACAGCTATGTATCAGGCTTCCTAGTCACCAGATTCCTATGGGGATTGCTTTTAGATGACAGAATACATCAGAAATGTATTACAGGGGTAACCTATATAAAAAATAATATTTATTTTACTCGCTCGCACCTTAAAAATCGAAATACTTATAGTTTCGCTCGCTCGCACCCTTCTTTTCATAAGAAAATCCGAAGAACACTTTATTAATTTGGTATGGCCTAAATAGATTTTATATCGTCTCTGGAAGTCGGGTATGTCATAGAAGAAAGGAGGGGATCTCCAACAACACTAGGTTGCATCACGTAAATATATTCGTAGTCATGTAAATATATTTGTAGCTGTTCGAATTAATTTTGATTAATCAGGAATTTAGTATGGTTTCTAAATAAACTAAAGCTACATATTTCAAGTAATAAAGGATATTTATATTATTTAATTTATAACAAAAATGTTAAAAGTTTTATTTTGATACCAAAGAGGGGATAGCCAGCAAGACTCGGTTGTATTACATCAAACACCACTATGTGAAAACAAAAAGTAATCAAGGACATTGTCAAACAGAGACGCAAATGGGTCCGACAACACTGTGGCGTATCACGTGATACACAAATGATATGTTCCATGGGAATCCCTTTTGATTAAACCAAGTAAATACTGTCTAAATCTACTTTATATGTGAATTTATTTTAGGCCTATCATATGGTCATTATTATCAATTATATGATGGTAATTTATTCTGGTCAAGAATTAGACGTATATTTGGAGAACACTTAAACAGAAACTTTTGTATCTGTCCGCGCATCATATCATAATATGTATTGAGCAATGAAAAATTTCTGTTTAAGTGTTCTTCGAATACACGTCTATTCTTGACCAGAGTAGATAACCATCATATCATTGATGATAATGGCCATATGATAGGCCTAAATTAAAATCATATAAAGAAGATTTCAACAGTATTTATTTGGTTTAATCAAAGGGGATTCCCGTGAAACATATCATTTGCGTATCACGTGATACGCCACAGTGGACAAGGAACATCCAATGTACGACATAAAACACCAGCTTATTGTAATAGACTACACATAAAGCAAAGAGAACACTGGGCATAATTAATATAGGAAATTAAAAAAGAATTATTGTATAGATAGTGCCATTTGCATTAACATAAGTTTGATATCACAATGCCTGCTCTTTTCTTGACAATTTCTATATTAATCTTTTTTTTTAACTCTATAGATTTTGCCGAGGTTTATCTTAACTTCTTTTAGCGATAAGTAGAATGTACTTAAAATTATGTCCTTCTCTAGTTTGGAGGATCATTTTTTGAATCAAGTCCAGAATACAACAAAATATGCACAGTTAAACATGTCTTAGCGACCCACTGTAATAGGAGACTTCCCATTTTAAGAGATCAAACTTTTCATTTCCTAAGAAAACCTTTTTTTATGAAAATGAATTTGAATTTGAGGGACTATTTTTCTTATGTGAACTTGATTTGACCTCCAAAATATGTCAAAGGATTTTTTTGTTTTCAAACATTCAAAAAATGAAAGTACTAATATTTTTATTTTTATGTTTCGTTGAAATATGTGAAGAAATCTGGTTCAATAGGAATGCATTACATCTATATTACCTTTTAGATAAGGTTTTCCTAGTATTTGGCATGTGTCTACAATGCAGCACATGAACTGTTTTCCATCTGCTTTCCTGAAATGCATGAACGCTAAAGAGTCGACATCTTTTGGGTTCCTCGACCTGACTTTGACTCGGAAGTTCATCGGACTCTCTAAAAGGTACTTAAAGGTGACCTCTACCTCTGTTTTACCCACAAGTTCAAGGTTTCCATCAATATCTAATCTAATCTTACTTCCCTTTTCTAAAATGGCTTCGTCGGGATCAACTATGGGTCTGAAGAGGATATAGTCCCTTATTTTCAGGCTACTTAGTCTGTCTTCAATGTGACTATTCAGGCTTTCTATACAGTCAAGGCGAAGCTCAACGGGTTTCTCTGAGTTATCGTGCTTTCTGTAAGACAGTATAAAGCAGCAATGTGACGACAAACCGAGAAACATTTTCAGTCGATCTACAAATGAAAGCTTGCTTCCATGCATTGGGACCTTGCCGCGAACAGCTCCTGCACTGGGATTGTGAACACTTGAAACAACTGGAGTTTGAGCTGATTTCATTGCTAGAGAAGGTCCAGAGACAGCAACCTGGGCACCGATCAAATCCTCATGACTTCTCGTAAATATTTTGACGTCTTTCCTTTGCTGTGGATTTGATGCCACACATACCAATCTGAAATAGGAGCAAAATCCTTCCTATCACTATCTTGGCTATACACAAAATCAAATGAGTTCTACCTCTCATATCTTATTTCGGTTTTAAGAATGTTCAGTTTTTATCTTCCACCTTTATGATCATATGTTTATTTCAACAGGGATTTTGGTGGTCTTTCTTGAATGCTGTTGAGATTGTCATCAGGATCTTCTTTATCCCATTTGAGAGTTATTTAAATTACACTCCAAAATAAAAAGAATAAGAAGAAAAAAATCTTCCCTATTTCGATTGATTATAAATTTGATACTTACCTTTTAGGATCCAGAACACTGAATGAAACACTATTTTTGTCTAAAATCGGCTCAGCTGCTTTTTCTTTCAGTCCAGTGTTAGTTATTTCATATAAAGCAATTCGATCCGTGGATTTTACCTTCATGCTGAAAGTAAGTTTCACTTCTTTTTTAAATTTAACACTCGTCGAATGTTCCAGGCTAAGAGATTCTGATATAGAAATCCCACCGAAGGCGTCTGGATAGGTCTCCTTGTACTCTTGCTCACGTAACCTATGAACTGGATATACCTGAAATCATTTCGTTGCAGACTCTTAATATCGTCATTATTTCGACATAATCATCTATAATTTGTTCTTATGATTTAAAACAGAGAAAGGTGATAATGATGATGATGATGATGATGATGATTGCGTATGGTTATATTGCTTGTGATGTTAACTCATTCTGATTTCAGCAAAATCTAATGTTTCTATGGTGTGAGTTAGTGTTCCTTGTCCCATTTTCGTCTCTTTCTGTGCGTGTCGCATTTGTGTTTTTGCATTGGGTGTTTTGGATTTTTCTGTGGGTGCTGCAGCCGAGTTTTGTTGACATTCCTTCCTTTCTTGTTATGACTACTGTAATCCAGTGTTGTTGGAGATCCCCAAGCTGCACTCGTGTCTTTTTTCAATATGATCCGGATGCAGCACCAAAAGCAAAACATCAAGTAAAATGTTTCACATATCTTTCCACGCTATTTACCTGACTCTTGTTACCACTCATAACATTGACACTTACTTTATGTTTGATGTTAGTGCTCTTTGTTACACATTTTTCTGGATACTGAACGTCAATGTCACTCAGAGAAACACAACTGCCTTTTGGACTTATCTCTTCGGTTCGTTCGTGGAAGGAGCTAAATATGACAACTCTTTCTATTGCTTTGACTTCAGTGGTGTACAAAACATCAGTCTGAAACAGAATTAGGTTTCATTACTTTTTGCCATTCGTAGAGTACATCATTCCAAAATTAGTTTTATGAATGAGACGAGCTGGTAATGTGGATGAAAAGCATTAGCGCCTGAACGGCAGCTCTTCTTGTATACTAGCGAGGGAGTTGAGAATGCACTTGATTGTACAGGTCTCGCCAGAGAGGTAATTGTAGACGCCACATGAGGCTCGGGTGAACGAGACTATAAAGCCCTGCCTTTACCTTAAATTGTTTGAGAGGTTCAAGATATAATCATCACCGAAATCAGTCAATTCTCCGACAATATCATCTCTAATAATGGCCCGAAATTATGTGGTACCGAAGCTGACCTCCTTTTAATATTCTACTTATTTAAGAGCATTTAAGTGAAGAGATAAGTGAATGCTTTGGGAGGGTAAGAAATAGATTATCTAATTTATGAATCATCAGACTTTTTCAAGACTGCAACTTTACCTATAGGGGTTAAAATTCTTCGGTTCCATTGTTTGATTGTAGCTTTTAATTTTGTTTTTGGAAGTTAACGCACATTTTAATTTTAATTTTTGAAGTTGACGCACATTGTCCAGAACTTATCTTTTTATGATCCTTAGAAAATAGTGTCAGCAAAACATATTGCGAAGGCACGATAGCAGCTCCTTTAAGAGTCACCACGTAGCAACTTTTGTGTTCGTGTCCCATCTGATTAATTCTAGATTGACGTCTGGTTTGATACCCTTTGATGTTGCTATTAATTGATATATTTACATCATCTTTATTACAGTATCAACTCACCATTTTTGTCATTTTAACAGTGTTGCTCCACTGGCCTTTGAAAAAATATTTGCAGCATACACTGGCAAGGTTTTCGTCGTATCCCACATCTAGACTGAAAGAAACAACTCTCGTCTGAGACACAACCATGTGACCGACGACCTCAAACATTGCCATCACTTCGTCAACATCTTCACTCGGCATGCCGCTTGTAAACTGATCTTCTTCATTTGACGTAACTTCTCGCATGAATACTTCGAGGTCATCCTCTATTGATTTTGCATGTAGTTGCAAACGGACTTTGTTGGAAATAAACATCTCTTGTGGGCGGCATCTAGAGAATGAAATAATGGAAGAAGAAACAGATTTATGCTTGCAAATAATGTTTTACATGCATTCTTTTCATAGATCAATCGAAATCAGGTTGTTTAAAAAACACAATTATCAGAAAATTACAATAACATCACCGAAATAACACAGAAAAGGACATTTTTCTAATATAACACAACACTAACGTGGCAGATAACCGTCCTAAGTCGGCACCGATTGCCCATGGGTCTCGTTGGTTTATGTGTTGTCTTTTATGTTCGATGTTTGATGTCTCGTTTCCTGTTCTTTGTCTCTTGCAATATGTGTCTTCTCTGTGTTTTCACTTGGGGTGTTTGGTGTGTTGCTGTTGGTGCTTCAACCAAGTTTTGTTGGAGATCCCCTCCTTTCTTAGGTGCAGCACCCACATCAAAACGCCGAAATGCCCAAATGTGATAATGTAGAGGGGGAAAGCACAACAAGAGGATACCAAACATCAAAAGGACATCAACACAACGCTTATATCCGGTGCCGACTTAAGACGGCCATCAGCTACGTTGGTAACACATGGTGTGGTTGTCAGAAATTTCTTTTTTTACGAAAGATAATTGCACTTTGACTTGAATTACACCTAATAAGTAATATTTTTTTCATTTTTCACCCAATCCAATTAAAGTAGGGACTGAAACTATTTAGCTTGACTCACTCTTACCACTACATTATACTAGTATACGCATTTCAATTCTATGTAATAAAATACTAGTAGATTTCCTAATATATGATTAAGTGAATGAAATTCAAACTCAAAATCAAATAACGTAGTTGAACGTTTTTATCTCTTGAACTTACAATATATCGCCACATGAGAAATTGCTCCATCCCTCTTTCGAAAATACCTGCATCCAGTAAAACGAAAAATCTAGATCCTTCGAGGTTCTGAATAGATAAAATTGTTTTATATCAATGCATACCAATAAATGCTAAACGTCTTTAAATTCAATAGCATCATTTAAAACCTGATAAATTTTCAGCATGGACCAGACATGCACGTTTCGGGTACTAAACCCTCGTCAGCGATCCTTAGTCTAAACAATGTAATATGGCCAAAAAGTATGAAAATTATGTCCAAAAATGTACCAAAAGACGTAGCAGAATGGGTGGGATATGATGCTACAGGACCCACGTTTTAGAAATTTCAAGAAATTTTGTAACAGAAAATTTCAAATGCGTTGAAGAGACAGACGATCAACCGAAGTTGATCGAACTTGGCAACATGTAATTGTATTGCAGTCACCCAATCCAATTAAAGTAGGGTAGGGACTGTAAGTATTTAGCTTGCCTCACGCCATGGATCAAATAAAGTTTAATAAATTAACAGTCATATTTGTAAAACATCAACGTCTCCCTACCCCTTCTTTGATTATGAAAGCAACAGCTTTTATATTTGGATTACTAGTAATAAATCTATCATGATCTTGACCTAGATTTTCATATGATATATCTGTATACCAAATGTCATTTCAATACATGCATCCATTACAGAAATAATAGAAACCTTTAATTTTTGGGACTTTTTTCTACGTCGAAGGGGCATAACTCTGTTAATTAACTTGATCAGGATTTTAATGTGATGTATCTTTAAACTAAATCTCAATTTTGTAGGTGAATCCATTGCATAGAAAATGAATGCATACCAATAAAATCTTATATTTTTCTAAGTTCAAGAGGCATAATTCTGTGACCGGTCATTATTCTCTGACCGGACTCAATTTTGAACTTACCTAAGATTTTCATTTGATGTTTCTGTATTCAAAATTTGATATGAAAATGTGATTCCATTCTAGAGGCATTGAACGGAAATACTTAAATTTTGGTATTTTTCTATTTTAAACACTTAAGTTTTGGTATTGTTCTAAAGTCTAAGGGGCATAACTAAAATTGTCAAATTTTTTTTCGATCGGACCCAACTATGAACTTGACATAGAATTTTATTTGATGTATCTGTTTATAAAATTTGATTTCAATATGTGAATCCATTTTACAGTTATTGAACGGAAACACTTAAATATAACTGTATCAAAAAGTTTTCGATCAGACCCACATTTGAACTTGACCTAGATTTTCATTTGATATATCTGTATACCAAATTTTATTTCAACATGTGAATCCTTTCTGGAGATAATGAGGGGAAACTGTTGCGAAGGACCGACCAACAGATCGACGGACCGACCGACCGACAGCGGCAAAGCAATATGTCCCGTCTTTTTCGAAGAGTGACATAATAATAATAATTGTTTTAGTGATTGTGAGCTTGTATAGTTCCCAATGACATGCAAGAGTAACTTGTTAAGACTTGAACCGCGATTTTGTATATCTGACAATATCTGCTCATTCAGAGAAATAACCGCCAGGAAATAAATAATCCCTCCCCGAAAAACGACAAGAACTGCAAAGCCGTCTAGCATTACAACGAAATTATAACAGTGTGACACTAGACTACTTTCCTTACCTTCTCGATTTTGAGACTGAATGATTATGGGTTCTTCTTCAATGTTTATTTCAGTATGAAAAAGGAACAAATTATTGCACTTACATTTTATCAGAGGCGATAGGTGAGTCAGTAACAAGCTTTGAAACCTGCTGTCGTTCCCTCTTTCTCTGTATACACCAGTTACAAACTTTCTCTTGGGGCAAGGCTTTCATTTTCTCTCTCCTTTGTTTTGAATCACTAAAGGATTTAATAATCACAATTCAAATTCAAGTTCAATCTTCAGTTTTATTTGAACACTTGAAAAAGGCTGAAGTTCCTTTTTAAAGGTCTTAATCTACGTAATTGTTTTCATTTCTGAGTTTCATTTAGCATAAATAACTACTAGACTAGTAGTTATTTATGCTAAATGAAACTCAGAAATGATAACAATTACGTAGATTAAGACCTTTAAAAAGGAACTTCAGCCTTTTTCAAGTGTTCAAATAAAACTGAAGATTGAACTTGAATTACTAAAAGACCCGACCAAAGGTAAAACATGACCTGTCCTTTTCTTTTGTGCTATAACACATATTCAAATTTGACATCGTACACAATATAAACTATTTCTTTTTTGTGATTTCAATAAATTTGATACTTTTCTATGATACGCAAGAATTCAACTCACCATAGAGATCGAAGAAAAAATTGCACATAATGTGAAAGGTGGTAAAACTGAACGGATATTTCTCTGTACGTATCTGTCTCTCTTTTCCATATTCTAAGAAAAATAAACGACAGCATGATATCACACATTTTCTACAAGAAGATTGAAGAGTTCCAATTCGCTACCTTAAAAATTTCAAACCAATTCACGGCAAAGCACGTGTTTCGGATAGCAAATCCTCATCAGTGGTACTGCGAGCCAAAGTGATTTGCAGACACAGCCAAATTTATTTTTGTAGCGCCATCTAGTTTGATGTTTTGACTTTTTGTGTATGAATTTACTTTGTAAAGAGTGCGCGGCTCCAATTTTTTTGCCGATAAAAACTAGGGAGAGAAATGATTCATTTTTTCAATATTCGTTTTAAAACATAGATGTAGCACTTCTGATCTAAATTTGATTAATACATTTGAAACATTTATTTCAGCACATCGTTGCATCAACAATACAATGAATCAACACGTACTCAGTCTTCTTCACTATATCTCGTACAGGTGACATCAGGTCCGCGATGCAGCTCATAAAACAACTCACTGCATCCAAAAACATTTTGAACTCTTTCGATGACCTATAAAGAAGAAATGAACTTTTTATGAAAGATTTATAAATTTACCATTTATAAAATGACATGCACAGACTATGGAGAATGGTCTTTCCCACCCATTTTGCTACATCTTTCGGTACATTTTTGGACATAATAATTTTCATACTTTTTGGCCATTTTACATTGTTTAGACTGATGATCATTGACGAGGGTTTAGTACCCGAAACAAGCATGTCTGGTCCATGCTGTAAATTTATCAGGTCTTGAATGATGCTATTGAATTTGAAGTCGTTTAACATTCGAAAGTTTAGAGAGAATACTTTGCATTACTGGGGTCTAATCACAATTATTACTTGTCCGAACTGAATGTTTGATGAACTTTAT
The DNA here is from genome assembly GCA_028142955.1 of Pinctada fucata. Taxonomy (NCBI): domain Eukaryota; kingdom Metazoa; phylum Mollusca; class Bivalvia; order Pterioida; family Pteriidae; genus Pinctada; species Pinctada fucata. The sequence continues at coordinate 4,753,543 of AP027107.1, read as the reverse complement.
CCCCTCCTTTGACCTATAATGACAACTTTATGTAATTGCAAGTATTGATAATGTCCCAATATACAACAATATGTTCATATTTGAAAAAGTGACTAGGGATTATTTTGAATTTTGAAGTATTGAAGCTCGAATCTTTTGTTGTAGACACAGCAAATGAAAAAAAAAATCACTCTGCTTTATATTATATGGGTGTTGACAGGTGTGAAAAGAGGAATTGGAAATCTGCAATCGCCCTTATACTTAACAGTCTTGGAAGGTGAAGACGAGCACCTCCGGGAATTATGATGTCGGTCTTGCCGTCGTACCTTATCAGTAACACAGCATCAATTCAAGTTGGTTTTTGGTACATAACCAATTGTTTTTAGAAATTACAAACAAATACATAGCAGAGGAAGTACGGTATTTGGCATTCAAGCGTAGCGTTACAAATGTCATCGCATAAGATTAGAAAAAACCTGAAGATGATTATTTCGTTTCTTTGAATGTGGAATTTATTTCACGAGGTTCTCTTTTTCATGACAAATATAGATAATGACCATATCCCTGTATACAGCACAAAATCGATAATTCAGAAACCGAAGGCATACAAAATCAGGATACAACAGAAACCAAAGCAAACAAACAAAAACCTCCACCACATGAAAAGAAGCGAACTCCCGACATGAGAGTAAGCATCTCCTGCTTGCATGCAACACCTGACATTTCACCTGAATTAGCTGTCCATATTGAAAAAAAGAGTATTGTCAATATTGAAATATACTTTCTATTATAAATTTTCATTGCACCATATGCGCATTTTAACAAGTTATGTCTCATCAGTGATGCTCGAGGCCGAAAAAGAGGATATCCAAATAATATGAGATTTGTATCCCTCTTTTCCACAATGATCAGTGACATTCTGGATTGCGATTGAATTGCTGTTACCATCCGATTGAATTGCTGTTACCATCAACATAGAAGACATATTTACTTATTTGTACATCAAGGCAATCACCGAATTTGAAAGTTTTCATGGAGCTGTTGCGACGGGTGTCCCAGGTAACACAAAACATTTTCGAAACATTTTGTATGGTTTCAAACAGGTTCTGACAAAGCGTTCCAAGAACATTTTCAAAACACTATACAGTTGTATAGATTGTTTTAAAAACGTTTTAACGACATTGAAAAGCGCTGAACAAAATGAAATGTTTTCAAAAACGTTCTTATTGATATTTCTGGAACCATACAAAATCACGTTTCTATAACATTTACTGAAATATTTTTGACATGTTTTTAAAACATGCTTGTGCTAACTGGGTGTTGCATGCAGACAGGAGATGCTGACTCTCCCCGGAAACGTGGTCTCACTTCGGAATGCTGTTCATTCCGGGTTCGAAACTGTTCCAATTTGGTCTTTGGTCTGTAAGTTCTACCAGATTCTGCTAAGGACAGAGCTATGCCATCAGGGAGATGCCCGTAGTTTTAGAAAATGTTAATTCAATTTTGTGATTTAGAATTTTCAAAACTATTTCAAGTCTAGCGAGAAACTAGGCGAGCTATATTATCGGGGACTAAACAATCCACCAGCAAAGATATCAAACTAGTGGTTGATACTGTCAGTATCCAAATATATAAAAATCAAAGAAGTACCTATCAGTTATTTAGTCTCAAAGTCGAGAAGGTAAGGCAAAATCATTAGAATTTTCATTTGAACGGTTGCAAACCTCGGAATGAATAACATTCCGAAGTGAGACCAGATGCCCGGGGAGAGTCATCATCTCCTGATTGCATGCAACACCCGTCGCTACAGCTCCATGAAAACTTGCCAAAGTCGATGATTGTCTCGATGTGCATATTGATGTACATATCAGGTATATTGCTCTTGTTTGGTGATGATGACAGCCATTCAATCGCAATCCAGAAAGTCACCGATCATTCTGGAAAGGGGATGTGATATACTTCTATTTTATCGATGCACCAAACGCGCATTTTAACGAGTTATGTTTCATCAATGATGCATGAGGCCGAAAAAGAGGGAATCCAATAATATAACATGATGGAGAGTGAAGTCTAAACTTGACCTGAAAGTTTTATTCTAACTTTAATTTTTCCGGGAGCAAATATTTTTTTCTTACCTATTCTCGCTAAAAGCTATATCCCGATAGAGAAATAACAGTGTTTCAATAATGTCTTTGCAGAAAGAAAGACATCTTGACTGAATCTGGGCTTTGCATCTACAAAAGAATTTGAAAATATAATTACATGATTCAGACAATTACAGAATGGGACAACATATTATATTCAAAAATATGTTATTCTAATGTGTGAACTTCCGAATAGAAGTGTTTATCATCATCATCATCATCATCATCATCATCATCATCATCATCATCATCATCATCATCATGAGTGCAAAATACAAAGAAAAGATAATTGACCAACAGTCTTTGCAATGACTTCAATGAAACACAGATGAAAATACATTTTTTTTCGAATATTCAAGTTATTTCATGACTGTGGCCTGTCTGTGTAATTATAAAAAATCATATATGTATGAGGGGGTGGGAGGAGGGAGAGAGAAGGAGGGAGGAGGAGGAGGAAGGAGAGGAGAAAGGGACGGGAGGAGGGAGGAAGGGGCAAAAGGAAGAGGAAATGGTGAAAGTGATGCGTTGGGAGGGGGGGTAAGGGGGCGGGAAGGGGTAGAGAGGTACCCCCTGTCCGCCTCCCCCCCCCATTAAAAGTATTCATATATAGTGTATATACGTACCTATCAATCTCATCCTTCTTTATGGATTCGATGTTTTTGTCGTCCAAAAATGACGTCATTGTATCGTGTCCAACAATCCCGGTCAGAAGACCAATGCTGGCCTTCGATAACTGTCCGAGGGATTTACCCAATGTTCCCCTGTCTACAAGTTTAGAACTAAAACGAAAAGTGAAATGAGTAAAATTTATATACTTGTATACAGGATGGTGACTCTGGCGTGTTTCATGGTTAATTTTCGTAATAAAAAATTCCGTCAATTCTATATAGAATAACCAAAGTAAAGAAAATTTGGTCATCTTTTCATTGCACATATAAAACACTTCAAGGTAATTTACCAGTTAACACAAGCATGTTTTAAAAACATGTAAAAATATTTCAGTAAATGTTATAGAAACGTGATTTTGTATGGTTCCAGAAATATCAATAAAACATTTCTGGAAACATTTCATTTTGTTCAGCACTCTTAAACGTTGTTAAGGTACCCGATGTACAAAAGCGAATTTTTTTTCATGCCTGGTAAGGTACTATAAACTATTTATATATTTTCTGAAAGGTTATAATGCCCACTGCTCAGAAATAATAAAGTTGGGGCCAGAAAAACAAAGGGTAATAACTGATGAAGCATTTAAATTGTCTATTTTCTCAAAACATGATATGCAAAGTAACCAAGTTGTACAAGAGTTTTTCCCTTTGATTTTTCAGACCTGGGAGTCTTATATCTATACTCAGGGCATCATTACCTTTCAGAAAATATATAGTTTATAGTACATTACCAGGCATAAAATTTACCTTACTTTACAATGGAGATGATTAAAACGCTATGTAAAATGATTCATTTGTAAAACAGATACCTTAAAACGTTTTAAAAACATTCTATACAACTGCACAGTGTTCTAAAATGTTCTTGGAGCGTTTTGCAAGAAATGTTTCAACAGAAACCTGTTTGAAACCATTCGAAAATGTTTTGTGTTACCTGGGTTGTTTTTGTAATTTGTATAATTTTGTCCTTTGTTTCTTGTAATTCAGTCAATGATATATATTAAAATCCTAACTGACTTTTTCAACTCTTAAAAAATTTCAAATTGAGCAGATGAAGGTATTTGTAGACAGCAAGCCTAACCTTTTACAAGTCTTCTGAGTTGTATCACAAGTGATTGACAGCGATACCTTTCCAATATCTAAAACTAGCGGTAAAAGATTCTGCAATATTCTGTGTCGGAGAAAAGAAAAAGATATAGAATACTAGTGACTTCTACTTAATATTACTTAATATCTATACGTGTAATAGAAATTCTCAATTGATATTTTCAAATAACCTCAATTCAAAATCTATGTTTATATTGATTAAAGTACTAGTACTTCACGAAATAAACTTAAAACTTTTATTTTAGTTCCTTTGGATTACAAAAAAAAAAGGCAATCAACTGTGGAAATTATTTCTGTAAGTGAATATCACTTTCATTCAATAATGTTCCATTCTTCTTTTTCATAAATTATTTACCTTTTGTGACAAGTTCTACAATTTCAAACAGAGAAAGATCAATTTATGATTTAAACTTTCTATTAAATCAAAAGATAGAAAGCCTTACTTGAATTTGACATTTTGATCGACCTGCATATTTGTAATGAATTTTCTGGCGATCTCCATACATGATGTTGACATGTCTATAGTAGACACTAAATCATTACTGTTTGCCTCTGGATTCCTTAAAACGTAGGGAATAAAGATTATCTAGATCAACGCTTACAATAAAAAAACTTATGTATTTCTAAAACGTGGGTCCTGTAGCATCATATCCCACCCATCCTGCTACGTCGTTCGGTACATTTTTGGACATAACAACTTCCACACTCTTTGGCCATATTACATTCTTTAGATTGAGGATCACTGACGAGGGTTAAATACCCGAAACGTGCATGTCTGGCCCATGCTCTTATATGATGCTGTTTAATTTGAAGACGTTTATCATGTGTATCAGTTGGTGAGTGTCACTGCTGGTGGACCACATGTAGCCAAGTTCGATCAACTTCGGTTGATCGTTTCTTCAACGCATTCAACGCATTCGAAATTTTCTGTTATCAAAATTTCTTCAAATTTCATTTCTAGAACGTGGGTTCTGTAGCATCATATTCAACCCATCCTGCTCCGTCTTTCGGTACATTTTTGGACATAGCAACTTACACGCTCTTTGACAATATTACATTGTTTAGATTGAGGATCACTGACGAGGGTTTACTACCCAAAACGTACATATCTGGTCCATGCTGCCACTTTATCTATTCTTAAATGATGCTATAGAATTTGAAGACGCGCGCGTTTATCATTATAATAGAATGTAACGTCTTCAAATTAGAATCTGAAAAAATTTACAGCATATGAACCAGACATGCACGTTTCGGGTACTTAATCCTCGTAAGAGCTTGACCCCTCAATCCAAACAATGAAATGTCGCCAAAGATTGAAAGTTGTGTCCAAAAAATACCAAAAAGACGTAATAAGAGGGATTGGATATGATGCTACAGGCCCCAATTTTCAGAAATTTCGAGAAAATGCTCGCATGCGTTTGAATAAACGAATAATTAACCGAACTTGTTCGGACTTGACTACACATGCCCTCGGGAACTCATGTTCCACCAGCAGTGACACTCACCAGGTGGTACAAATAATATAAGATAAGGGGACAGGCTTGCAAACGCTCGCTAACTTTTATTGCTTACGTTTTCAAACCTTCATCTAACTAGGCCTCGGTGTTTCGCGCCTCAAATAGAGAATAAGTGTCTTAATTTGTGTTTTGTTACGGGTATACAACACACAGCAAGTGCATTTATCGTACATTAAATGCGCGTTAGCGCATTTCATGCGATAAATGCACTTGCTGTGTGTTGTATACCCGTAACAAAACACAAATTATGACATTTATTCTCTATATATGCACTATAGTTGTCTATTTCATTCTTGTTTTCTGAAATTGCCTTTTCTAGGTAAAAGAGTGACGTCAAAATTCATCTCACCGCGGGTTCAGTTTGCAGGTTAGAACAGCCGTTGCGGCATGTTCCTTTAGATCTTGTGCATTGTGACGTCACGAGTGTTAATACACGAATTGCAGCACGTTCTTTTCAATAGTAACATCTCAGGGAATTACATTGGTTGTGCATATATATCAAATTGAATTAATATAGTATAAGCATTGCTTGGGGTAACATCAAAATTAAGAACTTGCAAACTAAATTTATCATGCATCGGTCATCTCCTTGTACTAACTCTGGTGCCAGAGCCCAACATTCTAGACATAAAAAGTTCAAATTCTGTGCATCAGACATGCATGTTTCGGATAGTGAATCTTTAAAATTAATCAGTAATTCTTCAAGCCAAAACGGGTTCAAGAAACCAAAGTTTTTAGTAACTCATCGAACTTCCATTTAATAGTTTCAAAAGCAAGAGGTTTCATGTTGACATAATTAAGTTGCATGTTGATCGACATAAGTAAGTCGCATGTCAACATATTCTACAGAAAAATATCTCGCATGTAGGGGGCAGAAGTATGCCAGCATAGGTTTCTTGTACGTAGGATTAATAATCCAAAAGCATAAGTTAATGAGGGTCATTAATAGGGTGTTACTCCCTCGATCTGTTTTGAATATAATTCAAATGAAAAGGCAAGTTTTCAAGTGACAGTATTTCGATATGAATAATTCATTAATGTGGTCCGAAAAAAAAACTTCTCTAGTGTTGCAGTCTTGGAAGGTAATTGATAATGAAAAAATACTTAAACACTCAACTGCGGGGAATGATATTACCATTTAAAGGAGCCTTCAGGACGTGAAAAAATCATAATCGGTGCACATCGGTACACATGTCGTTACGTACGCAGTTATCAGACCGTTATCAAACTTGCACCACTGAGCATTTTTGCTTTATTGCTTTTTTGGTAGTTATTTCAGCAGTAAATTTGTCATTGACTGGTCACATTAGACATCTTAAAGAGTCATTATTATCGTGAGAATATCACAAAATTTACTCCGAAGATTATGTACTTAACAATAAATTACAGATTTTTAAACTTTAAAACATATTTATGAACCATTTAGATATCAAATACTGTTTAAATCTAACCATTTTTGTGCTTTGTTCTTTGTCTCCTGAAGGTGAACTTTGATGGCTTCGAACACATCTTTCTCAATTGACTTCAGTGTTGAGCTGTATACAAGGAACATCCAATCAATTATGTAACATCTGGAGCATGTTATCCGGATATAACTACACTACTCAAGAAAACTTGATATGAACCAATTTCTCCGATGTAAAAGTTCTTCACGAATGGCCATTTTTTTTTTCAGAAATCATTGTATGCTACTTCTTTTATATCATAAATGAATATTTTATATAATAGATAAATGAGTATCCATCATGTATATAAAAAAATTACTAGCGTACTTACTCTTTGATTTTGTCAGAATTCTTATACTTTTCATACGTTCTGGTAAATTTTCTCAGTTGTTCGTCCATGATAGAAAGTCTGAATACTTCCTTATTTTTCTAATCTTTGTGATTAATGAATGTCTATCTACAGGTCGATTATTGATTTTTTTCAAATGTTTTATCAGGACTGTACGTTGACAGTTAAGGCAAACACATGTTCATAAATAAAGAAGAACTAGGTGCGAATTCGGTCTCTATCAATGTACTCGAATAACTCGATTTCCTTCATTGCTTATCTCGTTAGGTATGGGGTAACATAAGATTTCTTGTTCTTTTGCTATAGTAATGTAAAGAGATTACAATGTTTATATGCTTTAAATATACCGACAAGATTTCATACTTGAAATTTTTAATATTACGAATCTGATATTGCAGAATGACAGTTTTGTCGATTAAATCAATACCGAGAACACAGAAAATTGTCATTAATCCAAGCAGGTGTAGATTCTTCAATTTACTTTTGCGGCAAAAGTCTTATGAGGTCACAATCATGTCCCGTGTTCGTTTCTAATAATTTATTATAAGCGACGAAACCTCCACGCAACATTTTGGTCCTGACAGATCCCCCCAGTTTATCATGTATTACGTTCACTCTTTCATAATTGCAGAAGTTTCAAACAGCACTTTACGTACACTCTTTCCTAGTTGCAGAAGTGTCAAACAGCACTTTACGTTCACTCCTTCCTAGTTGCAGAAGCGTCCAACAGCACTTCACGTTCACTCTTTCCTAGTTGCAGAAGTGTCAAAAAGCACTTTACGTTCACTCCTTCCTAGTTGCATCCAACAGCTGTTATTTGGACGGTTACTACTACACTACCCACCAAACATTAGAATTTTTATGAAAAGCTCATCCCATTATTTTCTCTTCCGAGCCTTTTGATGCATGAAAAATTTCAATATATTAATTGCATCATTTGCCTTTATACAACAATGGAAAATTTTTAAGAATATTTTTAGATTTTTTTTCATGTGAAAAATTGACATTTTTGGGGGAAAATTGAAAAAGTTAAGGTCAGGGTGGCCACTTTTGATAGAAATGAGGTAGAAGAAAGATGGATATGTCCACATGTAGAGGAAGATCTCCTCGAACTATTCAGACCAAAAAATCATAATTTGCCCGTCTCGATTTTTGGTTATAAACGTCCATTTTTTGACTATTTTAACATTTTCGTCATTTTAGAGAATACCACATCATAACTTTACATACCTCTGCAATGCATGAAATTTCAAAAAGTCATACATACCCTCATTTTTCTGGATTCTTATAGCTTGTGTATGAATTACAGCCTATTTTGAAAAATTCTGATAAAATAAACAGTTCTAAGGAGTGTATTTTCTTATAAATTTGATTTTGCTGGTTGACATGGCAACAACTCATTATTTTTATCAATAGCTAGAAGGTCGCCAGGTACACAAATTTTTTTCTATGTATAGAGCTATGGTATTGCTTTATCCTTAAGCAGTCAAACCAATATGTACCCGAATTCGTTTTTGAGCAAAATGACTGTTTCTATAAATAGCACAATAATTTGTGCAAAAAATCAACATTTTGACCCAAAAACATAGAAATTTACTCGAAGTTCGAATTTCTAATTTTCTCATTATTAAAGAGTATTATGAATGGTATATATTCTGATGTTTGAATCTTTAGAAGCAGAACTCGTGCGAAAATGACAATTTTTTTTCCTATTTTCGGCGATTTTTCATTGAAAAATATGCATTTTCCCCAAAATACCCATTCGGCAATGAAAATTTCAAGGAGTATATTTTTTTTAAATAATGCAACAAACTGAGCTTATACCATTTATTGTCCATGTTGGTTTCAAATATTACGTGATATGAAAATAGAGTTATCTCCCTGTAGTCGCAACCCTAACCTTAATAAAACAAAGATTTAGCCAAAAAATTTTCTTGAATTGATAGCAGAATGGTTAATGTTTAGATTTTCAAAGCAATGGAACAAAGATGTTTACTTTTTTGAAAACAAGAGAAATGTATTAGGTGGTTACTTATTGATGGTGGGTAGCGTAGTATGTACGGCTCCATCTAACTTGTAAAATGGAAATAAAAGAAAATACGTAGAGGATATGTTCGGCTAGAATCGGCGCGTTTTTTCACGACATCTCGTTTTCCATTATTGACAAATTTCACTTGTTCCGCCACAAATCGTTCAAAAATAGAAAACGAGATGTTGTGAGACTGACTAACAAGCAAGATGCAAACTTCAACACTGTGCGTCCATTCGATCGAATAGACGCCGCATTATTGATTATAAACTCTAATGAAGGTCAAGAGGGTAAAATATGATTTTCGATCATTTATTCGTGTTCGATTAGATTTAATTACATCCATTAGTCTTCTGGAAAATGCACATTTTCATTTCCTTTTGAAAAGGTAGACTGAACTGCAATCAACACATAGAAACCACTGGGACTTATCGAGCTTCCCGGTTGCTTGATAGTAGTCCTATGAGTATTTATGCATAAATACCAATAGTACTATCAAGCAACCGGGAAGCGCGATGAATTCCTGTGATAGAAACCGTCCAAATAACCAAACAACCGTGTTGTTGGTCGCTTCTGCGACTAACTCTCTCATAAAGTTGAGAGTTAGAAATGTAACATCGAGTTGTTTGTAGATATATGTATACAGGATATTATACCAATACCTATAGAACGTATCATTACGTTTTTAGTGTACCATGCTATAATACCGACTCCTAGTAATGTACAGTCCAAGATACGGATCAATGTTTGAAGGCGTGTCAAAATGACCTCATCTCTTCAATTTCAATAGTAAAATATTCTGCTGACAATATCCTAGAGGAAAGGAGAGGATCTCCAACAACACTCGGTTGCAGTACCTATGGTAAACCACCAAAACCACCACATGCAAAAACAGAACAGACATAGACGGCAAGAGACATAAAAGGGACAAGGACCCCCCCCCCCCCCTAAAAAAAACCCAACATAGAAACATCAAACATAAAAGACTACACACGGTGCATACTTGGGACGGCCATCTGCCACGCCAGTAGAAAATAGTGTGGTTACCCGGATTACGTGCGAAAATCCCTCCTAGATCTAAGCATCCTTATTAAGATGAAATATATGTGTGCCAAATACTGAGCTATACCAGACGTTTATTCTGAGTCACACAAGGAGTAAATGCAAGTCTCATCTCGGTAGATTTCGTACTTGCATCCAACCATTAATCACATGTGCGCTTTAGGTCAACATCACGACTTTCAATATCAAAATCTTGACTGTGCAAGTATTTCACATATGACTGTCAGTTGTGCCCTTGACCTTTACCCCTAAGCCTGAAAATCTGCGTCATTTTTCAACATTGGCAACTCACAAGCTTGATAGACAGGGAGTAATCTGTAATCTATAGAGTGTTCACACGGTTTTCCTTTTATTGCCACGTTGCCAGACATGACCTTGACCCTGAACTTAAGAATCAACCCCCAAAAATGGCAACAACATGCAAAATGTGATGAAGAAATGAAATATGTGATGTCTACTCTCTAAACTGTCCTCAAGGTTTATCTAGCAATGCTGATAGTGAACTAGACCTTTGACCTCTAACTTTGATGTCTACTCTCTAGTGTCCACAAGGTTTATCTAGCAAATAGTGAACTTGACCTTTGACCCTTGACTTAGATGTCTACTCTCTAGTGTCCACGAGGTTTATATAGCAATTCTGATAGTGAACTTGGCCTTTGACCTCTAACTCTGAAAATCAACAGGAGTCTATCTCTAACCATTGAAGACTCACATGCAAAGTTTGATGAAGACTGGGAGAAATCTGTGACCTCTAGAGTGTACATAAAGTTTTTCTATTACAATGTATGACCTTCACATTTGACTCTGCTCTTGAAAATTAATAGGCTTCTTCCTCATGCCAAGTTTAATAAAGAGATAATTATTGGTAGCTTCTGGAGTGTCCACAAGCTTGCATGGACCAATACACACACTGGCTAACACAATAATCTACCAACTTACAGTAGCGTTACTGTATCCTATAGATAGCAAAGCTGTACAAGGGTACCATTGCTAGCATGATGAAGTCAACTACAAAGACTCAATTTTGAGGAGCCTTGGAGAATTCTACTTAACAATGAAACGTCTTTGTTCACAATTCTTATTACCTTTCAAAACCAATAGACAATTTTCCGATCTTGTTAGCAAGCACAAAATGTCAGTCTGGAGTAAACATCTTTTGGTGTTGTTTTTCATTATGACGTCACTGTTAAAAGACGCAATTCCATAGTGACGTAACAATGAAAAAGTGCGCTTAAATTGCCTACCTCGGACATTTTTCGTCATTTTGTCAGCCATTATGAATTTCGGCTAGTGGCCTATTAAATCAAATTTTGGTATGAAAATTCATGGATATTTTGTAAACTCAAATCTTGTTTCTTTTGCTTTTGTAGTTTATTACTCATGATGTTTTTTTTTTACTTGTAAAATTCTGTAAACACGGTGAGTGAATAATAATACACAATCTATTTTTTCTCAGTCTTTATAGCATGTTTGTCTTAGTCTAGACAGCATAACAAAAAAATTCTCAACAAAGTGAATGATCTCTAACATGTCATGAACAAATCTTTAAAAAGTTATTCTAAATCAAACATTAAAATATCAAATAAGTTTGAGCTCTGGTGTTCACATGTCAAATATCAAAGATCTATCTCTAATGGTTAAAAAGTTCAAAGGTCAAGGTCACATTGACAAACATAACAAAGTTCATGGAACAAAAAGAAAGTTCTGGACATAAAGAGTTTCATGTCTCACGGTTTATAGTAATGTCCTTTTTACTTCTGTCTGTATAGTACAGCGTAATTGTAAAGTTTTCTGGTATCACTACGGCAACAAAGAAAATGCTTTTACACTCGCCAAATCCATCCAGCCAATGTGCGTCTCCCAGACATGGCGGCTCACCATAGTAACTGAAAGAATAAATCAAAGAGATTGATGATAATAAGAATATTTTCATCATGTTCATGGTAATATTATTTGAAATTAAAGCAGTCCAAATTCTTTACTAAATAATTGTCCTTATTATTTTTTGTTTGTAATCAAAGGTTAGATCAGACTATTTTGCCAAAGAAAGCATGAATTTACAGTACGTAGACTCCACATAAGTTAAGCTTTAAGTATACAAAATGGTAAGACAATTGAAAAATGTTAAATAACTCAAAATACATGTATATGCACAATGTTACCAATGAAATTCCCCAAATGAAACTATTGAAAGCAAAGTGTTGCATGTGGCATGTAAACGCTTGTGATGTCACTATACATAAGATCTACAGAAACATGCCATGATGGCTGTTCTAACCTGCAAAATGAATCCGCGATGACGTAAATTTTTACATATCTTTTTACCCGTAAAAAAAGTGATTTCAAAAAACAAGAATGCAACAGACAATTGTGGTGCATATATATATACGTTTATATAGAATAAACATCTTAATTTGTGTTTTTTAAGGGCATGCAACACACAGCAAGTGTATAAATTATCGCATGAAATGCCCTAATGTGCATTACATGTAAGATAAAAGCACTTTCTGTTTGATACAAACTCGTAACAAAACACAAATTGAAACACTCATATGACAACTAGATATCATCCTCACCTTTCATGTGGAACTTGTATCGTAGAAAACAAGTCTTCCGTTTCCATGTCGTACACGCATATAAACGAGCCCATGTTAAAACTTCTGTCGTCAACGACGTGAAACACCGCAAATCTTCTTCCCACTCCGATTAAAATCCCGTTTTCCTGTATGAAATTGGGAATCTTTACTTCTCTCTCCAATCTAACTGTCACAGAATTTATCTTAAAATCAGTTTCTACTTTGTAAAATGAAAGACTGGAGTCAGTTTTTGCACTTTTTGATGCATTCCTTGAAATGCAAATTTGATTTGTGTTCATGATCAATGGTTGATTTATGCAGTGCGGAAATTCGAACGCTTTCTTGAAATTCTGTATGCTCATATCTCCGTCCCTATCAGTTATGACTGTAACAGTCCATATAACAATTTTACCTTTAGCATCTGCAGACAACACTGATAGTAGCTGCATAGAGTCGATTTCCTCTCTGTTCTCGGTAACTCTTAATGTCTCGCAAGACAGGATTCGAACATTTTTGATCCATCCTGAATGAAATCGGGAGAAACTATCTAGGAGCTGGCCATTGTCCAAATGCCACAACTTGATAGTGGAATCTGCCGACCCAGTTATCACCAGTTTTTGCTCCCTGCAAGCATCGATCGACAAAACTCCATTAAAATGGCCGATGTAACGGCAGTGTAAACGACCTGTATTTATATCCCATGATGCAGCAGTGTTGTCGTAGGAGGCTGTGTAGACATACTGATCGTCAAATTTCACCTGGCACACAGTGTGAGCTTCTATCACTTTGATGTGTTTGTCTTTCTGTGTATCCCACAAATAAACTCTCCTGTCCTCACTACCTGTTAACATAAAGACATAAGTTAGTGCCAGAACAAGTTCTAGGTTTATAGAATTTCCTCTTCATTTAAAAAAAGATAAGGTAATGAACTGTAACAAATGATTGTGATTGTTATTCAGAAAGATTTTCATTTCTCTTGTTCATCTATAATTTCACATAATAATTGCACAATGCATGTTGCCTTTTCATTGTATATACATGTAGTTATTTCTTACTTATAAAGTTCAACCATCACCATCACATTCACACATTGTTAAATAAATCACTTCTTACCATGATGTCCCTTTTTTTTAACCAATTTCCATCAAAACTGGATGTCAGAATTTCTTTCTGTTAAATACCCTCTCAAACATTTCAGTTTAAAGGGAAATGACTCTGCATAATGATACAGAATATAGATTGCCAAGTATCCATGTTTCAATATGTTTCTCTTAATTTAGCAATTGAAATATCATCAAGGGGGGGGGGGGGGGGGGGGGGGGGGGCAGACAGGGGTACCTCTCTCTCCCCTCCCCCTTCCCTCCCATCCCCACTCCCTCCTTTTCACCTGTCCCTTACTTCCCCCTCCTGCCCCCTTCCTCCCCCTCCCTCCCATTTTTTTCCCCTTCCCTCCCTCCTCTCTCCCTCCTTCCGCCTCCCTTTCACCCTGTCCACCCCCTCATAGTACTGTAAAAATTGAGAATAATTCATGAGCGTCCAAGCTCATAAAAAATTAAGTTATTTCATCCTGAGTCAGGCAAATCTAAATCTATCACAAATCTGTTCCTCAAGGGGTATTATCTTCAAATCCTTAAATCGCATCAACTTACATGTAGCTATAAGTGGATATCTGTAATGCATACACTTCACTCTGTAAGTCATATCATCTCCAGGGCAGAAATTAACGCGCTTCATCAACTTTTCGTCACAAAACTGCATTCTAAGCTGCCTTTGCCGTCTCCACATTTTGTGAGCGTTTACAGATTCAATATGGCTGCCTTTCCATCGCACTCCTCCCTCTTTCCAGTTTTGATGGAGCCACAGGTCTGCACTGCTCTTTATTAAGTTGTACCATGATTTGCTGACCTGCATACATAATTATATTGAATGTGAAAAATCCTTAAACTCTTAAGACCTTGCCAAGCAATTCAGCAATTCTGTTAAATATTAAAATCCATTCAGAGGTTTAAAGGCTATGACCTAGACAATATGACCTTGACATTGCAGATTTGAATATGATCTAAAGTCATAACATACCCTTGGGTCCTGTGAAATAATATCCAAAACTATTGAGAGGTTAAACAGTATCATGGCTATTGTCAAGACTTTAGAGTCTCTTAATAATTTGAGTGACCTTGACCTTGCAGAGAGTACCATGATTAAAGGTCATTACACACCCTTGAATCCTAGGTAACAATTCTGTAAATTAATATGCAAACTCATAGAGGTTTAAAAGATATGTCCAAAACAAGATACAAGTAATTAGCCATTCTTTTCACTGTGACCTTGATATGAAAATATAACCTAAGTTCAAGGTCACCACACACCCTTCCGATCTTGGCAAAGATTCTGTGTACCATAATGATTATTCAAATCTATAAAGCAATTTAAAAAAATGTATTGCCTGCATATGATTGACAGATAATTAATGTAATTCCAGTCCTATATAAAGGGTTTTTCAATATGACTTATTGAAGGCGGTGCTTTGGAAATTTGAGGCAGATCTTTAGAGCACTAAATTTTATCTTTCTAAGAGCAAATACAGGATCAGAGGAACTTGGAACTGACAATTTCTCTCCTTTGAGGTGGCGATATTTTGTCAGATGTCGCCTCTAATGGAAATCCCTGTATACACAGCCAATTGTGCCTCATATGAAATTCATGTGAAATTTACATGAACTTTACATGAAAGTTCACATGAAATTTGTGTGAAACGAGCACGAACATGAAATTTACATGAAATTTTTCACATGAAATTCATGTAAAGATTTTTACATGGATGTTATGTGAATTCAGTTTCCTGTGAAGGTCACTTAGAAAAATTCATGTGAAATTCATGTAGGGAAAGGGGTAGGTTCACTAACTGCCAAAATCGGCCCTAAATTTTTGCGAAAAATAATTTTATGAAAATTATGGTTCAGTATCTCTTATATTTATCTCAAATACCTGCCGATATAGAAAGTAAATATCTATCATTGTCAAAACGTCACGTGCGTTAGTTATGACGTCACATTTTGACGTCATTTGCTCTGCAGGACGGAAAATGAAGGAAAATCGCCACATTTTTTGCATAAATCTTTAAAATTAGTATAGGCGCCAACCCTCACCCAACATAAATTTTATGTTGATCGAAAGATAGATTGCAAATCTAACTTTTTATATAAAAATCATTTTGGGTGAGGGCTGGCGCCCTACTTATTTTCATAAATTTTGACCAGAATTATGCCAATTTCTTACGATTTTTCAGCATTTTTCGACACTAAGCTGAGTTTGAAGCCTTATCTTTCGGTGTATTGCACGTAAATTAAAATATCTATTTGGTATTTCAAACAACCACACATTTAACTTCCTTGATACGAAATACAATCGAAATCTAAAACGTTCTAAAATTAGGGCTGATTTTCCATGTTCCCGAACCTGCTCCTTTATGTGAAATTCATGTGAAATATTTTTCACATAAATCTTATGTGAAATTTATATGAATTTTACATGAACTTTCAAGTGAAATTTACATGATGCTCATTTCATATGAATTTCATGTGAGGCACAATTGGCTGTGTATACTCCCTCCAAAACTTTGTAGGGAGTAAATAAATCAATAAAATCCTATTTACAGGGTATACATACCAGGCAAATGTCCTCAAGGATTTCTCCATCCAAATACTTCAGCACTTTGACGGCCACTTCCCTGGGTAGTAAGGCAATAAAATCTACCTGTAAAAAGGGATTCGGAAACTGAAATTAGTTGAAGCACGTTGAAAAAGAAAATCTGATTCAGTGTCATTTGGCATCTTGACGATTTACATATGGTAGAATTGACCCTTCCGAACGCGGGAAAATTTTGAGAAATTCCATGACGTCACAATGCAATTTCATTGTTTGACCAAGGTTCGAAGCTTGTTTGTCCGAGGTAAACACATGGTAAAAGCATTGTGACATCACGAAATTTTGCATTTTTTTCCCGCAATCAGAAGGGTCAATTACATTAACTGCCTATGAAATTTAACTGCTGTGCAATGCGTTCTTAGTATTGTTATATAGGATGTGCTGATTAATAACTATAATGCTATCATTTATTCAAAATTCGTAATTATACTAAGATATTCTCTATTTTCGTAAACAAGAGTTGCTTCCCCTTTGGGACAGTATCTGACGTTAATTGTGACATCATAAAATTGTAAGAAAACGGTCCAAAACTCTTAGAAATGATGGTATAAAAACTACGTTACCATACCATTCTCATGATGTCATGATGGTTTTACGTCAGGTACCGTCTCAAATGGGAAATAACGCTGTATTCCACAAATACTCAATAGATGGAAATTAACTTGACTCAATTTATGCCAGCTTGCCCAGATTTTTTGCATTCTTCAGGATTTCGTTAGACAGAGTTACTTCCCGTTCGGGACGGATTATGATGCAATCTATTGTGACGTAATAAAATTCTATTGAAACCAACGTTAAATTCAGCCAAAGTATGCTACAAAAAATTTTATTACGTCATAATGCTTTTGCGTCAGATACCGTCCGAAATCCAACACAAGCATACACCAAGTGAACGTAAAGATGGAATAATTCTGCTTTTGAGAAAATCGTTTGTGTACAGGGACAAAGGCCCGACAAGAAAATTCAATTCTGAGTATCAAAGATTTGTAATAAGACCAAAACTTAACCAGCCTTATTACCATGATTACAGAAATTTCAGATATTTGGATGGAAGGGCTGCAACGATTAACCGCTGTTCTCGGTAAACCGTGGTTACTGTGGTTATTGTTGACAGTCGATTTATGGTATGGCACTGTCTCTGTGTCAAGCTTTTTCAATATACATTTGGATAAAAACAAATTACAAACAAAGTTTGAACATAACATACCTGACAACTTTGAAATCTTAAAAAGAAGGAGATCTCCCTCCTTGGCACTTAAAAAAGAGGGAGATTGCGCGTGAACCCATTTTGCTACATTTTTAATGAATCACAACATTTTGCACAAAACCAATTTTCAAATAATTTTATTGTACTGACATTTCAATAAAAAAAAAACATTTATAAACAATGAAACAATGTATCAATAATTTATTGCATTCTCTACATCTTTTCTTGCATTTGTCATGCAATTCGATCCTCAGAATGCTCTAGATGTTGCTATCTAGATTTATCTTCTTTGGCAAAGCCAAAAGAGGGAGAAAGAGGGTGAATGGGCCAAAAAGAGGGAGATTTTGGTCTCCCTTAAGGGAGAAATGCCCAGATCTCGGGGAAATGAGGTCAAAAATAGGGAGTCTCCTATATAAGTTGATTTCATCTTCCAGCAGATAATTCAAAGAACTTTGATTATACGAAAAGAAAAAAATTGCAGCAAGCTTGCTGCAAGGTTGCAGCAACCTTGCTGCAACCATAAAAGCGTGCAGAAAGACGTGTGCAGGTATATGCCGCTACCCGCACACAGATTGCACACAAAATCTGAATACAAATTAGGTTGCAGGTAGCCGCACATAACTGCTGCTAGCCGCACATGGTTGCCGCTAGCTGCATCATTTCATTTCAAGCAAAAAAAGGAGCATCCGGTAAAGTTTTCTGTGCAGCTAGCTGCAACTATAGAACAGAAACAAAAGAGTGCGTGCCAGAAGCTGCATATTCATGTATAAGTCACATGCACAAGTCACAGCCAATAGAATTTCAGGCCGCTGACATTCAAAGCTCTGGCTTTGAAACAGTCAAGTGGGAAGAGATGTGCCACATTCATGTAATGAAAATACACTGATACTGAACAAAGTCTGGAAACTTCAAATGATGGTTTGGGAACTAAATAACTGAAAAGTGAAAAAGGAATACATATCTTTTAGATGATGATCGAATTTAATGGCTGTTCAAGATGTGTTAAAATGAGAAATGATTAAGCTGGATTAATTATCAATCATTATGCATGTGATTGAAAAAGAAGGTAAGCATTAAGATTATTGTAAGAAAATGCCACTAATTTACTTGAACTTGCAGAAACTTTACACTATAATACATGCGACCTTCTGGACATTGATATTTGCATGTACGTTAATAAAATTGTGTTCAGTATGCAACAATTGTATGCGGTTTGGGATATTCTCTTTCACATTGTAGTAGTCAGCATAGTAACTTCTGTTTCAAGTGGTCGAACCATTATTCCTACTCCATTTATACAAGTGTTTATAAACATGTATGTGTAAATCAAACGTATGTGGGGTAGTTGCTGCTAGCGGCACTATATGTGCAGGAGATGTGCAAGAAGGGTTGCAGCTAGCAGCACATATATGTGCAGAATGTATGCTGGAACAGATGCAGCTAGCGGCAACTATGTGCAGGAAGTGTGCCGAAACAGATGCCGCTAGCCGCACATACGTGCCGGAGGAGTGCAGGAAAATGTGTGCAGCAAGACCTCATTTGCATGCCAAATCTCACCATAGTTGCAGCAAGCTTGCGGCAACTAGTGCTGCAAACTTGCAGCAACTATGTGCAGGAAGGCCAAATTTTTCATAAGGGGTGCCATACGAATATACCGAAAGCAAATAATGTTAACATGGAAATATTCGCATGGCCCATGGGGGTAATTTTTGCGTTTTTCGCGAATCATGTTACTTCGCGAAAATTTCCCCCACGTGAATATTTCCACGTTAACAATCACAATCCCCGCTGCATTCTTACAATGGAAAAGACATTTTTATTGCGAATATTTCCCCCATGTGTAACTTCTTGACGTTATAATCGCGAAATTTTCCCCCAGCAAAAATTACCACGTTAACAGTATCCTGATACATATTGTTGCAGCCCTATTGGATGGGATAATTTTCCTGTCCTTGTAAACAATTGCGCTTATAGATTCTACATGTGACTAAATGTGATACATGTACAAAATACCTGACAGACAGTTGGCAGATAGACTTGGGTAAGATAACATAGCTGTTCACTCCCACATTGGTCCAGTAAGGCTTTCAGGGTGTCGGTCTTCTGCCCTGGGGTCAGGGACTTGAAGGATTCTGTCAGAGATGTCAGCCAATCTTTGAAGTCTGCAGGTTCAGAGGTCACACAAGTGCTGGCGGTATCATTGTTTGACATTATCTACCTAGCTGTCTGAAATAATATGAACTTTATTAATGTATAATACAATGCAATTACACGATTTACGTTATCCCACCTCTGGCAAATTTCTTGCAATCTGATTGGTCGAGAAGAACCGGATATCATGTTGTATTATTTTACTGACATGATATTATTTTAATATCCTGCTTCCACTAAGACGCTTAACGATATTGACGTCACCGAATGCTTTGAACTATGTTGACGTTACATACACAAGCCAAAAGCCATCGGTGGGATAAATTCGTTATACAGTGTTTTACAGGGGGGATACAAAAATATATTGGGTCGATGAAAAAAGTTGTATTGGGCTCGGCTTCGCCTCGCCCAATACAACTTTTTTCATCGACCCAATATATTTCTGTATCCCCCCTGTAAAACACTGTATAACTAATAATGTTGCACTGCACAGTTTACTGTATACAGAAGTAAATTTCATTTGACTGCAAGTGACTGAGTTCTAGCAAAAAAAAAAAAAAAAAAAATTGACTGAATCATTAGAAATGTAAACGTCTTGTTCACAAATATTCATGAGTTAAAGAAGATCCTGGTGACAATCCCAACAGCACTCACAATAGAGCACAAAATTGAGCATCGACGGACCCCTAGCAAGCTAGAGGTGGGATCAGGTGCCAGGGAGGAGTAAGCATCCCCCGTTGGCTAGGCGCTCCCACTGTAGAGGCTCATGCACAAAAATGAAAACCAATATATAAAAAACATGCTCTGTCTGAGGTTTTGCCTATACAGAAATTAAGGGCTCTACAGACTGTAGAGCACTGTACTACAGTATAGATCTTATACAGTAGCAAAGGACAGGTACAAAAACTTATTTCTTTGGGTTTGAGTAAAAATATAAAATACCAAAATATCATATCTTGTAGCAGACGTATCTATTCAACGACGTCTATGTTCAAGACACATACACTTCGCTTTTTCGTCCTGTGCTCCATTCCGCGGGATTGATGCAACCGTCACAGGTTCCGTTATCTACATGCGAAAACCAAGCATGACGTCATCAAACAAAAATGGTGGACGGAGTGCGCCGAGTTTGAAATAAGAGAATTGTTTCTGCATTTATTTTGTCTTGCACTTCAATTTTTAGCTCCTGGGTTTCCACTTGTTGCTAAAGGCTTTCATTCATGACAATTATTTAAAGATATTTCAGGAAATTGATCCATAAGTGGAATTCGCCTCCTTTTTCCGTGTGAAAACATGTTGAGACTGGAAATACCTGTGTAGAAAAAGCAGAAACATACACGAAAATTCAGAATTCAATAATCGTGTGCTCTCTGCAGAAGACGAATAAGGTGTTACATTAAGTATATGTTTTACAACTTGCTTTTATGTTTCCATTGATATCTCTCGACAAGCAAGGATCCAGCTTCCATCACTTCAAAACATAAAAGGGGAGAGGGGGGGGGGGGGGGGGGGGGGGGGTGAGTGGGGGGGTTATACCTCAGTCTTCAATTCAAATATACTTGGTAGCCAAATGCCTTAGAAAGCTATTAGAAATCTTGCCAGGCTGGGAATGTTGATATCTAAATTCTAATAACTTTTCAATTTGTTAAATAAAGAATTTGTCTTTGTCACAGGCTGAAGAATGTTTCACGAGTTCATAAATAGGCAAAATTGCAACTACAGAGTGTCCGTTCTAATTTGCATTTAGTCACCTACCTAAACCATTATTTAAAACTTTTCTGCCCAAGTAAACTTATGAAGTTTAAACAATGGAAAACAAAGAGTGTGCAATATTCAATGCAATCTTCCATATTATTTGAATCAAGCAAACATATATTCGTGCAAAATCGAAATGTAGTCTACTGTCTGTGTGGCTCACTTGGGAAACTGTATAAATGCGATTTTGATAGCTTTGTCATGCAAAAAATAAAATAAAATCTAATTTATGGAATAGATCTCGCTTAGCATGCTTAGTCGTAATTTTTGGTACCGGTATATGTTATATGGTTGAGGGTCTATTCAATCATATCTAAGCGTAGCATGCTCTGAATTAGATGATCTTTTAAAAAACCACTGAGAGATCACAATGAGTTTCTAACCATAAGATTTTCGAGGTGATATTTCAGCCGACTTTCTACATGTATTCCAATGTTTTATATTATGTTAATAAATAATAATATGCATGTGATACATGTTACATGCTTTTGAGAATTTTAAAGTTGACAGGTATCATATATTTACAACTCAAATTTTGATGTTGCCTGAAATCTTTAAAGGCATGCCAGTCATTTTGAAAATGATACTAGTGCGAATAAAGAATTGTATAGCAATACTTAAAGATTTTTGTCAGTCCAAATGAAATTTTGCCAGTCAAAACATTCGGACTGGCACTTTTCAGTTTCAGTATTTCTGGTAGTCACACTTTTACATAAACACATGATAAATGACTTTAACTTAAATTTTACAAATTATTTCCCAAAGTTAAACTTTTTGGGATGGCCAGCGGTGATGAGATGTACATTTGTAGCTGCTACACCCCATAATGGTCAAGTTCAAGGTTACTGTAAAGGTCAAGGTCACATTTTGGGTCAATCAAACAACAGTCAATGCACCACTTCTTGAACAATCTTGTTGTTCTTGCATTTTTGTACACCAACATTTACTAGTATTTTTAATGATTATTGAATAATCAAACTGAATGTACCTTATCTTTTTAAGTGAAATATCAAAATGGAAGACGAAACAACAGTATCAACTTCCTACGTATTCAGGGGTATAGAATACATCGTAACCATGAAAGTCCAGTCTGGCGTCTCACTGACTGTAGAGGTGGAGGATAGATTGACAGCAGACCAATGGAGAGCATCGTTTGATTCACAATGTAAGAAACCAAAATTGTAACAAAATTCCTTTTGTTTTGGTCCACAAGGTTTTGTGTTTTGAAATTTTAGATTAAAAAACTCTAGAGCTTTAACTTAAGTCTATCAGACTTAGACTTTGTATCATGCTTTGGAAGCCAAAGGTACATGTATGGACTTACAGTGTTTTTCTTTCCAAAAAAATTCGGCAATATTCGGCCCCACTCCCCCATTCTAGAGTCTATATTTTTCCCCACCTGTCACAGAAATGTCTCCCCATATAAAAGATTTATTCTTTAGCAAAAAATTGTTTTAATATAATGTGTAAAATTAAAAAAAAAATAGTAGAATATGGTTCCTTTAATGTACCTTTTTGCATTTAAAGCCATTCCAATTATATTGATGCTATCAAATACTATAATTGCAAGAATTTTAATTGATTAAAAATTCCCCTTTTGAGTAGTTCACGCCCACATTTTCCCCCACATATCGGCCCTGACCACCTTCCCCCCAAGAGTGAGAAAAAACACTGAGTTATGAAATTTTGGATGACTTTTTTACCAGTTCATGTACATGTACATACCCGGTATATCAGCTAAATACAAATATAAGTTGCTCTTTGAGAAAAGTTGATCTTACATTAAGATTAAAGTAATTTGTTTACTATTTATATGTTCTGTGTGTAATATGTACATATGTTCATGTAGTAATTGGAACCCGAAACATTTGCTTTTGATCAGATTTGGTGGTCTGACTAGAACGTTAATTTTGTTAAACACGGAAAAACAAAAATTCCATAACACTATCCAACTTCTGTTATCAAGAACATTTTTCAGTCAGAGTAAATACTGGAGGCAACATTATGATATTTTCTTTTGCTACTTTTAAGAACGTTTAGTATGATTATCATCATTTACAATAATGCTTAGTATTACGCGTACATGTTTCAACAAATAGCACTCAGCTGTTTTGCAAATATGCATGTATTACGAAATGTACATGAACAGATTTCTGTATTTAAAGTAAGAAAATTTAAACTAAGTTTATGAGGTACAAGAAAATACATATAAGTTTCAATGTTCAATGAGGATGATTGTTACAGTATCTGATACTCAGATATTCTTCATATTTATAGATATAGAGGATCTTACACACAAGACTGGCAATTTTAAACAGTTTCACATCTTTACCAGTATGTTGGAGTCCGCAGTCACACAGGTTTGCAAAAACATTTTCTGCCTTCATGTCAAAGATGTATGCTTTATTTTTCTGGGTTTGTTTGTTTTGTAATAATTTTTGAGCCATATCCATGATGTCAGATTCAACACAGGGACCTTGAAAATGAGTATACTATTAGTATTATTACATGTATTGTAAGAAAAAATTTTAACCTACAAGGGCTGATTGATATGTTGTGAGCCTTGTGTTGAAGAATTTGAATTTTATCAGACATTTTGCATTATTTTTCTACATAATCTCCTTTAGTATCTATACACTTTTGCCACCGGTGTTTAAGGGTCTTAATACCACTTTAAAAGCGCTCCTTATCTTGACTGATCAGAAAGCCATCCACTGCAAGTTTGACGTCATCATCAGACTGAAAGTGGGTACCAGAAATAGCTGCTTTCAGTTTTGGGAATAGATGAAAGTCTGATGGAGCAAGATCAGGTGAATAAGACGGATGCTCAATCAAATTAAAGCCACAATCATGAATGGCAGCCATGGCAGTGACAGACTTGTGAACAGGAGCATTGTCCTGATGGAACAACACACAAATTTAACTATTGAGCTTTCCACGGCTCTCAAGTTAAATATTTTCCCGTAACTGTGTCAGAAGTGAAGCATAGTATGTGCCATTGATTGCCTGTCCTTTTTGGAGGTAATCTATCAGCAGAATACCTTCTGCATCCCAGAAAACCGAGGCTTACAACATATCACTCAGCCCTCGTATCAATTCAACAAAATTTTGTTCCAATTTTATCTTGAAATGTCGAAACATGATTAAGATGTACATGCATTCCAGTTTCTGTTAAATTCTTTCAGTCCAGTGACAGTGTATCGCTGGATCTACTAACGTTTGCCGACCTGGAGTCCCTACGACAGAGGAAGACTGGAAGTTCAGCTAAGTCCAGTATTCCTGCCAACAGAACCGTCTCACTCAACTCCAAACGATATCTCATACTCACTTATACTGTGGAATTTGACAGGTAAAGTCAGTTAACTTGGTTTGAAGGAGAAAGGTCTGACATTATTAGTTATACAGTGTTTTACATGGGGGATACAGAAATATATTGGGTCGATGAAAAAAGTTGTATTGGGTGAGGGGAAGCCGAGCCCAATACAACTTTTTTCATCGACCCAATATATTTTTGTATCTCCCCTGTAAAACACTGTGTAACGAATTTATCCCGCCGATGGCTTTTGGTTTGTGTATGTTATGTCAACATATTTTAAAGCATTTTGGTGACGTCAAAAGCGTAAAGCTTCTTAGTAGAAGCAGGATATTAAAATGATATCCTGTCAGTAAAAAAATACAACACAATATTTGGTTCTTCTCGACCAATCAGATTGCAAGAAGTTTGCCAGAGGCGGGATAAGATGCCATTTGATGACTTTTTGCATAGTTATGTTATGAGTTAAGTCATGAATATCATGGTTATAAGACATTTTCATGGTGAAGTCAAGACTGTTGTATTTTCATTGTAAAAAAATAGTACAAAATGGTGTGATGTCAGACTTTTGCCTACTACATTTATTTGAAGAAATGTGAAAAACGTCTATTGATTTGTATGATCAGGAAGTTTTTGGTTTGTTCGCAGAAATTTGTTTTTTAGCTGAGCTTCTTGTAGAGAGATCTTAGTTTTTAATGCATATACATGTATCTTACCGTTTGAATTTGATCGAAGTTAATAAAGTAATGACTATAGATGAACATATTCAAGTTCACTAATTTAAATTTTATTATGATGGATTCTTTCTCCATCCTTCATGTATTTCTTTCTGACAGTGTGTTTCTTGAGAATGCATGTAAAAAAGATGACAAAATTAAATCTTAATGCAATTCTTTACTTACATTTTTTTCAAACAATATCAAGTAATTCTAATGTTGATATTTATCTTTTATTATTAGAATCCACTACCCCCTACCTCTACCATACATGGGTAAACCTGACCCCAGAGCCTTACAGGAGACCATAAGGCAGCTGAGGAACGAAATCAAAACATTACGACAAACGGTAAGTACAGTTACGTCTGAACCCAATCAGAGTATAGTTTGTTAATGTATATCCTCAAGGATGTGCTATATTGATGTTAGGGTCAACTGACAATGATCAATTTGCTTAATTTTGTTGATTAATTTGCGTTTAGACAGATTGACATGGACATGTACGTCTTATTTTGTAATTTCTTAAAAAATTTTAAGTTGAAAAAATATACAAATGTATATGATAATATATAAAGTTGGTAAACTCTTTATGGCTTTTTCGCCTAGCATACAAAGCAGACCGCTCATACAACAACGCTACGGTGACAACCAACGGTGGCGTTGCGGTCTGAGCGGTCTGCTTTGTATGCTAGGCGAAGACGCCGTACGGAGTTAACGACTTTCTATATAACATCTGCACCTATTTGGGAGTCCGCTGGTCGATAAAGGACAGGGTCCGCTGCCTCGGATGAGCCCAAGTTCAATCAAATTCAAATTATGTGATAATAGATTTTACATAACAGTTTCATTTTTCATTTCACTGTCTTTTCTGCAGGGCCTTACAGTAGTATGTGTCCAATTGATTCGTTTTTGTTACGAATTACATGTATGATAATGGTTGTTCAATTTCAATTTTGTTTTTTGTTTTTGTATTGTCTTTTGAAATTTTTTTTTACAAAATTGAAGAATTTCATTTAAATGTTTTCTCCCTGTTTTCATGTGTTTATTTTGCTATTTTCATACAGTTAAGTGCATGTACATGTACACTGTATTATGCATTACACTATCAGTTATGCGAACAGTAGATGATGAATTTTCGTCCTTGCTTTATCAGTGATTGGAAAAGAAATTTTGTAAATCGGCAATAATCCACAGTTTTTTCTTCAATTTCAATGGGTAATTTCTTAGAAAGTACACAAACTTCCATGGACCATGGGCCATTTTTCAGATCAATCGGAATTTGTGCATGACCCTGTTATTAGTTTCCAATAACTGCTTTGCCCCTGCGGCCATAGGGCAGATTAAAAACTTGATGATGAATTTCATATACTAGTACTGGTTAAATTTTAAAAATTTGAACAAAAGCAAATATAAGACTGAGCGTCTTATTCAGTTTCAAATTTTCAAATGATGACAATAATACCTAGTAAAGTTTAAAGATCATCACTACTTGTACAGTACTGACATGTATGAAACGTGTAAAAGTTGTGCATGCATGCTAAATACGTGTATTCGTTGAGTGTGAATATACATGTACATGCTATTTTGGGATATGATTTTAATTAGATTTCTTGATACATATTTTCTGTCTCAATTCAATAGTTGTACAGTGAGGAAACTTTATTACAGAAATACATGTATTCAGTGACATATCTTTTCTTTGAAATCCTTAGTTTAATTTTCATTGATATTGAATATTAAATACCTCTTTAATTTTAGGGCGGCTCAGATTTCAGAGTGAAGGAAATGGAAAAACTTCAGAAAGAGTAAGTTCATTCTTGGCATTGATGTGATTATAGGAATCAATCTGTTTACATTTTTCTATCCATCTGGTTTAGATATTCATAATTTGAGAAAGCAAATTTCTCTCACAGTATGAGGCTAAATACATGTATTTTACACACAGATAAATGCAGAAAAAAAAACCATAATTATGTGAATTATGTGCATTTCAAGTATTTACATGCTTGTCTCTCTAATCATCTTTTAGTCATTTAGTAAAATTTGCAGTCATTTTCTATACTGATGCATAGAATTTCACACTTACGTGTACATGTCTCATTCTTGAATTTACAGCTATAAAATGTTACAAAAGGAGAAAGAACAGATAGAGGAAGAATTTCTACGCTTTCGGAGAGAAATGAAAAGTACGTCAACGGGTAACGCAGTGAAAGAAATCCGCATGCTGAAAAGTATAACAAGAAATCTGGAAGAGGAGTTAATGAAGGAAAAGACGCGGCATCAACGATCGACGAGTAAAAGAAGTCAAGAATATAGAGATTTACTAGAAGAGGTAAGGAGATGGGATAGATTTGGATTTTAATCTTTCATCTATGGAAAATGCAGGTTTGGATTAGACTGAACATTACAATCAAAATGTGACAACATGATATTATTTGTGAGACAAATAGATTTCCAGTGCCCAGTTTCACAAACGTTCTGACGAAAAAAAAATCAGGAATTTTCGTAACTTTCATCATTGAAGGAAAGTTTTTTTTTCTATTTACATGTACATTGTATTATGTTTTCTGAATCATTTTTACGTACTAAATATAAATTCAGAAACAAAGCTTCTCTAAATGTGGCTAGAAAGAAGAACTACGCAGTCAAAAGTTATGAATTTTTAAAAAGTTTTTCGTAAGAATTTTTGTGAGACAGGGTGCAGTACAGTAGCATCATATTGCAAATTAGAAAATATGAATTGTTATGAATTACAATGTAGATTCATTATGATTGAAAATGTTCAATATTACTTGTATCTCCCCTCACAGGGCTCACACTGGCTCAAAATTTTGTGTCGCAAGTTTGCGCGATGACACAAAATTGTGCTGTAGCACAATATTGCGCGACGATAGAGTTGCTGAAAAAACTATGATTTTTCTCAACAATAGAGATAGTGTATGTGTTGATCTATGTGTTTTATTTAACATACAAAGTCATATTGTATTAGATTCAACAAAGTCAGAGACTAATACCAACACTACTTCTATGATAACATAGTAAATGCAAAATATTCAGTAAGTTTGAATTGAATGACAGTACTGAGTAAGTGATGAGTTCATTTAGACCAACTGAAAAAGTCACAGAATTCTTCATAGAAGCCCTCCCATCTAATTAAAAAATATCCATTTGAGGGCCTTCTATGCTTATCATGATCAATTTGCAGTTTAGGGATTACTGTATTGACAAGGCAGGTGGTAGCTGCAAACATGGTGTAGGCTGAAAGAACTGCAGCTTTGCTTTTAGACCAAGCTATAGTATTGAACTCCCCCCCTCCCCGTGACTTGAACTCCTTGATAGCAAGGACAGCCTGGAATTGGCTATTGTAGCCAAAGAAAGATGGACAGACCTTGAATTTTTCCTGGGATGGGGAGGGGTCCAAGTATATATTTGTGAAAAACATTAGACATAAAAACGGGAAAAATAGCAATTTAGGAAATTTCCAAGGTGACTCCTAATACCCCTCTAGATATACTCTTGATCATTTGTTCAATGTATCTTGAAAACGGTCCCCTTAAATAATCTTTGCATGTTGTGAAAAAAAGACCTTTGACCTGATTAAATAAGGTCGGTGTAGCGGACCCCCCCCCCCCCCCCCCCCCCCCCAACAAAAATAAAAGGTCTCAACGCACATATTACTTATCTAGATGGATATTTCTCGTATACATACATAAGCAGTTTGTCCTTTGTTTTCGTACTCACAATGGCCTAGAAATAAAATAAGTAATTTTTTCTTGTTAAATTCTTCGTCGCCGACTCTTTGTTTCACAGGAGATTGACGCCTATGACGCAAAATTAAAAGAAAGAAGAGGGGGTGCTTATTGTGGGTCCACGACGTCGAGCTCGTATGCTTTTATCCTGAATACAAAGATCTCAAAATCTCGATTTAGGTGCTATTGAAGGCTTATATTTGATAGTTTTATCGTCAGAACTGCAGACGTTTTAAAAACGAACGGCGTCAATTTTGCTACATGTATTTTGCTTTCCCATACGGAATCGGACATTTCTAAGTTACGTTTCCTAAATATAAAATCTAAATTATATAATACAGAGGCACTTCTTTTGGGGGAGAAACAAAGAATTGAAAAATAAAATAATTATGACATACTCGTGATGATCTAAACTTTTCAGTGACATTGAAAGATATAAAGTTTGCCATCCGCCGTAAAAAAGTTAAAATACATTTTCATAATTAGGAATACAGCTGTACTAACGTTGGACAGCTTATCTTCATAATCCAATTATCTAATTAGCGGTGGCTCTCGTGCTGCTGGGGCTACCTAATTACCAGTGTATTTCACACCTTTACGGTCACCCGCTTACCTACGTTACACCTGGACGCTTCAACTGCACTTTGGATGACTTAGAATCGATTTGTCAATGCCGAATTTGCGTGTTTGTCGGTACTTGAAAACTCATTTTTAGAAAATACCCTTTGTCGCAAATCGCGATTTTCTGTCGCAAATTTCAAATTTTTGTCGCAAAATGCGACATTTGCGAAGCCCAGCGCGAGCCCTGCCTCAAGACCTGCTTACCTTCCTTCCTGCTTTCGAGCCCACTCCCAATTCGATAGAAAAAAAAGAAGGAAATTGAATTACTCAAGTTCACTAGGTTTTGAATGCATTGCACTTACATGAAGAACTCATTTTGAAAATTGCGCAATATCATCTAAATAAAAAAAGAAAAAAATCTGTTGAAAAGGAAATTTAAAGAATCATACGTAAGATAAATGTATTATCAATTGATGGTCCTGTGATTTTGAAAAATTTGTGTCCATGTGATCTTAGAAAATGTGATTTCTTAACCTTTGTCATCATTATTGGTGATGATTTATAATGTAAACTTAATTTCAGGTAGAAGAACTGAGAGCATCAGAAAGAAATCTACGAGTACGAGTCAAAAGTTTGACAAATGAGCTAGCTATATTTAAAAGGTATGAACATACTTGTAGATATAAGATGCACATATTTACGCTTAAGGCATACCAAACATTACCTCTTCTTGTTATTTTCTTCTAGGTAAAATTATTACATCGGATTCTTACTTTGCATTTCATGTGGAAAATATGAGAAAGGGGAAAATGATATGGATTGAATCCCGTTATAATCTGTTTGAAGCTGTCAATTAAATAAACCATTAAAATGGGGGACCAATCAGATTAACTATTATAGATGTTACAGATGTAGGCAGTTAGAGAAAAAATGATAGAAAATTCATCTGTCCCCTTAATATATAGTCCCGATTGGGCCCTAAAAAGGTACATGTAACATTATTATAAATGTCAATCTATAGCATATTTCTTGAAAAATGTTTCTTTATTTTATTTTTTCATTATAAGAGACAAAATACGGCCTAACAGCAGAACGTCCCGACCCCCAACAAGAGACAGATTCAACAGCTCCAGGGAGCGGTCATTATCTTACTCCAGGGACCGTTCATTAAGTAGAGACAGGTCATGGTCCAGTGATCGGTTTTTAACGAGGGAAAGATCTCTGTCGCGGGAAAGAAATTCATCGAGGGAAAGGCCGTCATCGGCCCAAAATAGAAGTAACCTTAGCAACAGATCAAATTCTTCCTACAACAACAGAAATAGTTATAAACCGCGGAGTAGAACTCCTTCACCTGCAGGTTTGTGGCGTGAATGAATGAATCAGTGTTATAAGTATACATGTATATTTCGGATGAATAGAACAAAGGACTAGGTGCGCTAACCCCTCATATCGGCACTATGATTTCGACAAAAAATTATTTTTATAAATGAATTAATAATTATATTTTTTGCAATGTTGTATGTCTGAGAAAATACGACGTCATAATTACGAGCCCTCGTAACGTCATGCGTGTGATGCGTGCCCTGAATGACGCAAAACCAAGGAAAAGAGTCTTATTTTACACACAAATCTTCTAAATTCATCTACGCTCCAGGCCTTGCCCATGAAATATTTAATGCAAATTAAAAGGCCGATAAAAAATCCATCAATTGGTACAAAAATTATCATGGGCAAGGCCTGGATCATTACTTAGTTTCATAAATTTGTGTGGAAATTGAGCTCATTTATTGATATTTTCAATGATTTCAACATTTTTAGACGTTCTGAGCAACGTATTACTCAGTATAGGACTGTGGAATCAAAGCAGGCTAATTTGGATTCAACATACATTTGACATTTTATAAACTAGAATATTATGGATAAAGGAACAACTTTGAAAATAGGGCCGAAATTGCAGGTTACCGCACCTACTTCTTTCAAGTTATTTGACTACTTTTCAGAAAAAAAATCAGATCTTAATGCGAAAACAAGGTTAAGAAACAAGATTTGTTTATTAAAAACAGATATCCAATACAAGCAGCTTTTTTCCTGTGAAATTTTTTCAATACAAAATGAATTAGAAATCTTACTGTTTTATCTGTCACTTAAATTGCTTGTCCCTTTCCCTTTAGTTTTTAGCTCGACTGCACTTTAGTGCAAAAGAGCTATTGCAATACCCCCGGCGTCGGCGTCGTCCGAACTAGATGATAAGGTAAATGTTAAGATTACACATTTACCTTTCCTATATTCATATTCTGTTGGTTTTTTTGTTGCAAATGTTTAATTATACATCATTTAATATATCCAGATGAGG
This sequence comes from Pinctada fucata, assembly GCA_028142955.1. Taxonomy (NCBI): domain Eukaryota; kingdom Metazoa; phylum Mollusca; class Bivalvia; order Pterioida; family Pteriidae; genus Pinctada; species Pinctada fucata. The sequence goes on along the minus strand of AP027107.1, from coordinate 4,721,163 downwards.
ATATAGCCCCTGGGGTTGGGATTTTTAAAATTATTTCAAATGATAAGGCAAATGTTGAGATGATAAGGTAAATGTTAAGATAGCAATAAAGTCTTTAAAAGCCAATATTGAGCAAAGTATAAGTGCTACATGTACCAAACTTACATATTTGATGTATCTTTGATCAAACTTTCAAAAAATGACCTTGACCTACTTTTTTCCGCTTGAATGATTTTGCCTTTAAAAGCCAATATTGAGCAAAGTATAAGTGCTACATGTACCAAACTTACATATTTGATGTATCTTTGATCAAACTTTCAAAAAATGACCTTGACCTACTTTTTTCCGCTTGAATGATTTTGCCTTTAAAAGCCAATATTGAGCAAAGTATAAGTGCTACATGTACCAAACTTGCATATTGGATGTATCTTTGATCAAACTTTCATAAAATGACCTTGACCTACTTTTTTCCGCTTGAATGATTTTACCTTTAAAAGCCAATATTGAGCAAAGTATAAGTGCTACAGGTACCAAACTTGCATATTGGATGTATCTTTGATCAAACTTTCATAAAATGACCTTGACCTACTTTTTCCGCTTGAATTATTTTACCTTTAAAAGCCAATATTGAGAAAAGTATAAGTGCTACATGCACCAGACTTGCATATTGGATGCATCTTGGGTTAGACTATTGAAATATGACCTTGACCTACTTATTTCCGCTTCAGTGATTTTGCTTTAGATTGGCAATATTGAGCTAACTATAAGTGCTACATGCACCAGACTTGCATATTGGATGCATCTTGGGTTTGACTATTGAAATCTGACCTTGACCTACTTTTTCTGCTTCAGTGATTTTGCTTTAAATTGCCAATATTGAGCAAACTGTAAGTGGTACATGCACCAGACTTGCATATTGGATGCATCTTGGGTTAGACTATTGAAATCTGACCTTGACCTACTTTTTCTGCTTCAATGATTTTGCTTTAAATTGGCAATATTGAGCAAAGTAGAGTCTTGACTCCATCTCCTCATTTATCAAATATATTATTTTAAATACATTTGTAGTGTTTATAAATTGGCTGTCATGAGAGATATTATGCTATGTAGTCGAGCATTAGGTGACTCTGGCAACTATTTTTAAATTCAGATGTCCAATACAAGCAGCTTATTTCCTGTGAAATTGTTTTATGATACAAAATGAATTAGAAATCTTACCGTTTTATCAGTCAATTTAATTGCTCGTCCCTCTAGTTTTGAAATTCAGATGTCCAATACAAGCAGCTTATTTCAATTGAAATTGTTTTATGATACAAAACGAATTAGAAATCTTACTGTTTTATCAGTCAATTTAATTGCTCTTCCTTCTAGTATTGAAATTCAGATGTCCAATACAAGCAGCATATTTCCTGTGAAATTGTTTTTCGATTCAAAATGAATTAGAAATCTTACTGTTTTATCAGTCAATTTAATTGCTTGTCTCTCTAGTTTTGAACGGACATTCTATTCTTAAATAATTCGTATTTTCTGATTTAGGTGCCAGAAATCCACGGTTTGATCCGACAGCTTATGTTAAAGACAGAGATAGAAAAATAAAAGAAAATGCTCAGAAAAAGTATGACATAGTTATTATAATAAATATTTATATTTATATACAACGCTTATACAAATATTATTATTAAATGGATTGATAAGCGTACATATATTTTCTAGATTTGATTTGATTTGTATCAGCTGTAAAGAAACTTTTAATTACTGTAACTTTGCTTTAAATGTATTGAAATTTTTTATGAAAACTTATTGCTTGAAAATAAGTATACATGTAACTTTAATCAAAATTACATTTATGTATCAATGAAATTGTGTGCAATGTATCTCTGAACGATATCTCAGAAGAGAAAAAAATTATTTTGTACAGGAAAAGATCTAACCGTGTTAATCTTTCGGGAAATTCTGGTCGCCCAAAACCCTCGCCTAGGACTAGTCATATAAACAGGGGTAAGACTTTACTTTTTCTTCTCCAGTTCTGCTCGTACCATGTGAGACAGCCTACGTGAGACACATATGTTGTCTCAAAGGCTCCCATTGACCAATGATAAAAGAGGATCTTATTGTGACGTCACAGTAACGTCATCAGAAAACATGGTGTTAGATGGCATGAAACGTTGTTTGAATTCCCTTTTTTCTTATGTTTCATGGACGAAGAAATAGATTCCATCACTTTCTACTGAGCGAGACATAAAAATTTACACTCGTGATGGAAATTTTTCATCTTTTACCTCGTTCCGCTACACTCCACTCCGGAAAAGACGAAATTTCCGTCACTGTGTAAATTTTTATGTCTCACTCAGTAGATCGTGATAGAACCTTAACCTTACATTTATGTTCATATTCATAAAGTGTTCTTGTACCAAAAGATTGATTTTATATCTCATGGCACAAATTCTCAATTGCATTTACCTTTCTCATAAGTGTTTGAAATTAAACGCTTCAATGTCCATAATGTTGTAAAAAATGTCTGTGACTTTGTTGAATGACAATATCAGTTCAATCATCAATTTTTTGGTGGCAAAGATCTTGTTTGATTTATCAATTTGTATTTTCCTCCTGTAAGTTTTGAATAGGTTTCAAATTTTTATGTTCTAAAAATTTTCACAAAAAAATTCTCTTTAATTCTAATTGAGTAATTTAACTTACATGTATATCTTTACAGGTCATAGTCGTAACAGATCAAGAACTTCATCATGTATGTATTATTCTGTTAATGAACATCAGGCATTAATTTAAAAAGGGGGGGATAGGGATTGACGCACCCCAAATGTCTCTTTGTGGATGGAAAAAAAATCATATTCATTTCCTTTCATATTCACTCTAAATTTATCATAATTATTTAAAAGTTATGGTTATCTTTGATACAATGTACAGATTCAAAATTGTATCTTCAAGGTCAAAGTCAAACATCTAGGTCAAAGATCAATATCTGAAATCAAGTTTACTTATTATTTCTTATCTCCATGCCCTTAGTTGGGATGGAACAATGACTTATTAACCAGATGGGTACATTATGAATCTAAAACTGGACAAGCTAAGGTGTTCACGTTTATCTTTGACACTCTGGTAAAGGATCTCACTATAATTCTGTACGATGACGATTGATTCTGTCCATCTTGCTGATCCAAATCTCTATTATTTGTGAAACACCGTCATTTAAATAAGTCTTTGCCTTCATTATATCTAATAATTTTATTTAAAAATTGTTAAATGCGGTAAAATTCATTCATGTATTACATGTGCTTGTGGATGACATGCAAAATAAGATAACTCTTAATTTTACAGTTGGTAGTGCAGGTGAACTCAGCGATGGTGGATTCTCAGATTCGTCGTATAGTCGATTACGAGTCTTAAATCGCAATCCTCGAAACTCGCAAAACGGCTCTGCCAACAACTCTAGAAACTCATATTTCTCTAGTCCAGAATTTGTAAGTACCTGTACTTCAACTTTTAAGTACATGTCCACGTAAAAATCAGGCATAGGTGATAAATCAAAAATTTTGGCAAAAGTTTTTATTTCTGTTTTGAGACATATATGTGGTACAAATCAAACATATGATATTTATTTCTTAAGGTAGTGATTGTGAAGTGAGACACTCACCGCAAATTTTATAAAGGATTATGAGGAAAATTTTCTCTATATAATAAAACCAAATTTGCTACCCTTATAACTTTCTTCACCATCCAAGTATTAGGAAAATTCCTTCAGAACATTCATATGGAGGCTGATCTGAACACAATTCAAGAGAAAAAAGTTCTGAAAAAATTTTAAGGTTTTTCAACTGCCCGATCCTTACGTGGATCTGTACTTAACATATTGAATATACATGTGATAGACCCTTAAAGAAATTTACATATGATGTACTCATGTAGATTCTTTTGTAAAATTAAAGAAAAATTTCTCCACTTTGATGGAACATTTTGTAATTATTTTACATACAATAATGATGTAGCCTTGATTCTAATGAACAATGTTATGTAGATAAAAAGAAATGTTGAACTTCTAAACATTTAACCTTGAAGATTCAGAATAATTTGAAAATCTCAGAAAATGTTCTTTTTTATGTACTGTCCTTAAGAAACATGTATATATATTAAGTAACTTTGTTTTTCATTTACAGCAGGAAAGAGCTGTTAGTAAAACAGGTGCATCCAAAACTGCTGCAACATATCCTTTGTTATAAAAATGTCTTATTCAATAATACTACATGTACATACCCTATTTCATCAAATGCATGTCGTGTTGTCAATAATTTTATGTATAACACAATTATAATATTTATTTATCTGATGTGATCTGTATAACACAATTATAATGTTTTATATATCCGATGTTGGGCGGAGTTTGGGCGACAAATCTTTTATACTTAGTCGAAAGGCAATAGATGAAAATGTCAAAACGCAAGTAACACTTCATTTATGCTATTACTTATCAGCAAAAGTACTGATTTTGTATAGTAATTCTTATTATACATCTAATACAGTGTGCTCTCGATAAGTCAAACCTCAGGGGACCATCAGAAAAAGTTCTACTTATTAGGAGTTCGACTTATTGAGTACATGAGCACCAATCGAATTTTAATAAAAGTGATGTCCCTTTCTCAATCACCGTTCACAAACGTTTGTGTTATCTTCTTTTAATGATCAAGCTATCTTTAATATATGTATTGTAACTCCATAGCAAAAAAGTATCAATTATCTGTCAACCCAATTCTTTATAATTGATTGATTTTTGTTTAACAATTAGAATTCATTTGTGGTTCGACTAATCGAGGTGAATTCTCAATGTAAAATGAGTTATGGGACATAAAAATTAGTTTGATTTAACGAAAAGTTCGAGTTATCGGAATTCGAGTTATCAGGAGTAAAAATGCATAGAAACCAATGGAAAAGAAACGGGACTTTTAAAAATAGTTCCAGTTAAGCGGAAATTCCAGTTATCCGAGTTTGAGTAAACGAGAGTAAACTGTACCTTAATATGGTAACCTTTATACATGTACCTTTGCATTATGAACCTTAACTCCTTGTCACTCCCGTGTCAAGTACACCAGACAACAATTACCGATCGAGAAGAAAAAGACCCGTCAAAGACAAGGAAAACTATAGTGGTATGTTTTCATATTATATTTTGATTAATGATAATGGTTTTTTTAATACTTTCATTTTTTAACAACAAAATGTGCTATATGTATTCTATTTTGAAGTGTCATTTTTTCCTGCATTCAGAGTATGGTAGCTCATGAGAAAAAAGTTTTCTGGCATTCATTTACATTATTTGAATGAATTTAGATTTACGTGTAGATTTCTAGACATCATTATTGTATCTTTATTTACATTTTTTTTATAGAAAAAATATGATGTCTTAAATTTCTGAACGTTTTATTTTTCAGCTGATGACAGTGACTCTTTCGATAAATCTGCAGAAATTTCGGAAATAGACGCTCGATTAGATAGACTACAGCAGCTTATGAAAAATTCCATGGAATGACGCATGTAAACACTAGGCTTAGTAAACACCTATTAATCTGTGACAGCTAGACCATAGTGCAGTGATGTATCCATGGCAACCTAGCCTGGTCATGTGACTCAAAGGTCAAAGGTCAGGTAGTGCTCAAAGTTCAAAACCAAAATGTTCATCTGCGGCACAGATTCAGGAATATTCATCTTGATAGGAGTCGGTCGTGATGGGTTTTACGGCAGAGATACCATGTTATATGCAGACCAAATGGTTGTAGACGAGTTTGTGTAGCTACTCTCTTGGCATTCTGTGATACTGTACTTTATCAGTGGATATTGAACATACTACGTATAATTTTGAATTAATACTTTATTAGCACACTCATAGTGTCATCAGTTTGATTGAAATCATTTGATTAATTTGTCTAAGATATCTTGAGAAGTTTAAGATATTTATTTTTTATGTAAATGAAAGAAATACTGGAAGGAACATGTGTTAAGTGCAATTTCTTTTGAAATAGATTTAAGTCCCAGATGTTATTGATAGCTTTGTTCTTCTTTACTTAATAAACTTACATCATGATTGTAAAACGGACAATGCTTGTTAAATTAGTACATTGTATTGTCAGCAAAACAGAAGGAAATTCATATCCACCGAACTTCTCTTTTGACTAATGTCTGCAAGTGTTTACATACTTATAAGTATATGCATAGTTCAATTAGCTAATTTATGTCTTTAATTTAGATTTTAGTCATATGCATCAGAATAAGGTAACTATTATTGACAGGAATATAAATACATGTAATTTCTGTCGATACAAAAACATTTTAAGTTGTATCAAACCAGTCTTGGTTCATCAGTATCTGTAAAATACATTTACGTTTAATTGGAACATGTCAGTTTGATAACCTTTCATTTGTTACAAATGTACATGTACTTGTATGAAATGTGTTCATTTTAGTTATTATAAGTCTTTGTTCCAAGGATCTAGTGATAATATCTGTCAGTGAATATATGTACAATTAAGAAATTACTGTCTTCCTTTGGGTTTTTATGGATGTACGATTTTGTTTGCTCACACATACCTGTCAACTTTGAAATCTTAAAAAGAGGGAGATCTCCCTCCTTGGCACTTGAAAAAGAGGGAGATTGCGCGTGAACCCATTTTGTTACATTTTTAAGGAATTGCGACAATTTGTGCAAAAACAATTTTCAAATAATTTCAATGTGCTGACATTTCAGTGCAAAATCATTTATAAACTATGAAACATGTATCAATAGTTTATTGCACTCTATACATCTTTCGTTACATTTTGTCTCGCAATTTCTCATAAAATGCTCTGAATGTCGCTATTTAGAGTAATTTTCTTTGATAAATATGCCAAAAGAGGGAGAAAGAGGAAGATTGGGACAAAACGAGGGAGATTTTAGTCTCCCTCGAGGGAGAAATGCAAAAGAGGGAGATGAGTTCAAAAAGAGGGAGTCTCCCTCCAAAAGAGGGAGAGTTGTCAGGTATGCTCACATGTAAATTTCATGAAATGTGACTAATTTGATGACATCACAATTAGTTTACATACGATACAGTCACAAACAGGAAATATCTTGGTCTGTAAAAATTTAAAGATCAAATTCAGAGTTCTATCACATATTATTTGAGTTGAAAATTTCAATTGTCATTCTTTAGATATTTGTTTCTTTTCTAGGGCTTTTCTAATTTGAACTCTGTTCAAGATTTGATTGTTGTTGTTTTTTCTGATGTAATTTATTTGTTGTTTTGCTGACATTATGATAAATCTACACAATTATAGCTCACTGGAATTTGAATCCAGATAGTTGGTACTCATTTGTCAAATAATAGCAATTTCATACATTTTTGTATGAATTTGTCTTTCCTCTTACTATTTCCCAATTCAGTAAGCAATCTTGATATGATGTCCATTCCAATATGAAAGCACTAGTTGTAAAGAAATTCTTTTTCATGCGATGAAATTGAAACTTCTGCTAAAATATGTTCTTGTTTTACAATAAGAGTCAGTGTGTCCTAGGTTTTCATATGTTTTCTGAAAAAGTACTTAAATTTTGTAAAAAAAAAAAAAGCAAAAAAAAAACCCCCCAAAAAACTTGTTGAACATTTTTAATTTATGGGTATTCATACGTTAAATCATGTTCTTCACAATATTTACATATAAAAGTTAGTGACTGATATATTATGTAAAAGTCTCATCTACTATTAGGTATGTACTTAAAGTTTCTGCTTCATCGATCATTCCTGAACTTGGACTTAAAGGAATCAAAAAACTATACCCAGCTACCGAAATTTTGTTTATAGAAATGATAGTGATCTAGCATGTAGAATTTTGTCTGAATCTCAAATTTTATTGTACATGCATATTTCGCAGATTCTTTTCACTTTAAACTTTATGAATAACACACTGACGCAGATTAAATGTTTGGTTGTAAAGATGACGAAATCATTTCACAATGCAGTTGTTAATGTTAATTTTATCAACACCTAATACAGAAAAATTACAAATACAAATGCAAGGCATACCCAAGGAAGTGTTTTTATTCAGTAATCCTTATTCATTTTGATATTAAAACAATTTGAGTAATACTATGCCAAGTATCTCTGTTTCTCGTTCCTTCACTTTGTCAGAAGAGAAATTTGATGATTTCTGGAACATAAATATAGTGTATGAAAATGTTTAGTATACTGTATGCTATACTGTTTTGTGTATATACATGTACATTTAATTTTTTGTATATTATGTAAATGTAGAATTTATATTTATTGATGAATACACAATTGTTTTATAAAACTTGTAGGAACTTTTTGACATTTGCGTCAAAATGAATGAATAGAATAAGCAATATATAAATAAAAAAAAAAATACTGAAGACCTTATTTTCACGTGCCTCACTTGTCCTTGAGTTATACACACAGCTTTACATCAGAAAGTCCTTAAAGGTACAATGTAAATTTCACACCACAATTGAATGTGTGTTTTTCGAGACCTCTAGGTAATCGTAAAAGTGGAAGGGTTGTGTGTGCATGTAATCCAGATAACCACACTGTCTGCTACTTGCATTGGCAAATGGCCATCCTAAGTCGGCACCGGTTGCCCATTGGTCTCGTTGGTTTATGTGTAGTCCTTTGTGTTTCATGTTTCTATGGTGTGAGTTGATGTTCCTTGTCCCTTTAACGTCTATTTCTTTGTGTGTCTGCTATGTGTATTTCCATTGGGTGTTTTGGAGTTTTGTTGTACATGCTGCAACCAAGTGTTGTTTGAGATCCTCTCCTTTCTTGGAAATCACGGAAAACTACCATAAAATGTTTTTTCTTGAAAAGAAAATTTGTCAAAAACAACACATACCAGTTCTACTTACTGAAATCTTATTCACAAAATATTGATGTGAAGCAAGAGATCTTAGTAGAAAAATTCTTGAAAGGATTTGAAAGACAACGTTGTCTATCTCTGGTTAGCTTGCCGGGACGAAAAAGTCCGGAGAGCTAATGCCATACCCTCGGCATCCTTGTCGTCGTCGTCTCTGTGGTCCGTAGACATAACTTTAACCTGGGCTATATCTCTTGAACTATAAGGGGTAGGGCTTTGATATTTCACATGTAGATAACTTGTGACGAGACCTTCATTTGAGACCATGACCTTTGACCTAGTGACCTTGACCTTGGTCATTGACCTACTTTTCAAAAACTTAAACCTGATTCCTGACAAAAACCTGTATAGGCAAGCTATGTAATCTTTGATTACCCTATGTTATGGTATTGTTCTATGCTCAGTGTGTCAATATCAACGCCTAGTTTGTTATTACCAATACCTAGTATGTCAATATCAAATAGCTAGTATGTCAATATCAAATACATAGTATGTTAATATTATTACCTATTATGTCAAAATCAATGCCTAGTATGCCAATTCATTGCCAAGAATTGAAATATCAGTGCCTAGTTTGTCAATATCAATGCCTAGTATGTCAATCCCTAGTATGTTAATATCAATGCCTAGTATGTCAGCACCTAGTTTGCCAATATACATGCCTAGTATGTCAATGCCTAGTATGTCGATACAAGTGCCTAGTATGTCAGTGCCTAGTTTGTCAATATCAATGCCTGGTATTTCAATGCCTAGTATGTCAATATCAATGCCTAGTATGTCAGTACCTACTTTGTCAATATCCATGCCTAGAATGTGAATGCCTAGTATGTTGATTTCAAATGTCTAGTATGTCAGTACCTAGTTTGTCAATATCTATGCCTAGTATGTCAATGCCTAGTATGTCAATGCCTAGTATGTTGATATCAATGCCTAGTATGTCAGTGCCTAGTATGTCAATATTAATGCCTAGTATGTCACTGCCTAGAATGTCAATTTCAATACCTAGTATGTCATTGTCAAATGCCTAGTATGCCAATGCCTAATATGTCAATTTTAAATGCCTAGTAAGTCAATGCCAAAGCCTAGTATGCATGTCAATGTCAAATTCCTAGTTTGACATTGTCAGATGTCTAGTATCTCTATGCCAACTGCCTAGTGTGTGATGTCAAAAGTCTAGTATGTCAATGCCAAGTATATCAATGTCAAATGCCTAGAAAGTCAATGTTAAATGCCTAGTATGCCAATGGCAAATGCCTAGTATAGCAATACTTGAATTGTCCATACATTGTATTTCCATGCATAGTATGATAATATCTTGTATGACAATGCCAAAACCTAATTTATATTATTTAGGTCATGTGTACCAATCCCTGAGTGCCCAGTATGTCAATCCTTTGTATGTCATAGATCAATATGAATGGCTAATATGTCAATGTCAGTGTGCCTAGTATGCCAATTTTGTTGAGCGATAGGATTTATGTTTGTATCATTCCTTGATTTTGGATTATAAAGAGAACATTTTGACAGACTATGGTCCAACTTGTAAATTCTTTTTTACTTTTCTATGGTCCATTTTCATTAATTAATATTGTCCGGTTCATAATGGTGGATTTGGTTGAATTATTGTCCGGTTCATAATATTGGATTTGGTTCAATAATTGTCCGGTACATGATGGTGGATTTGGTTCAATTATTGTCCAGTTCATAATGGTGGATTTGGTTCAATTATTGTCCGGTTCATAATATTGGATTTGGTTCAATAATTGTCCGGTTCATAATGGTGGATTTGGATTATCCCTCCTTACGATATACAAAGAAAGTGCGTCACACAAGTACTGAATAATTTACTTCATTTATAAAATGAATAAAGATAAAAAATAATAGAATAGAATTCGAATTTTACTTTATACATATTTTTAGATTGCACAATGACTTTGATTTTCCAGTCGCTGTTTTTAAAATGTTTCACGAGCTACAAAGCTCGATCGACCAAATACTGTACAATATTTATGACTTTTTCTTCCCCGATGCCCGACTCTTTGGTGGATCCACCGATTTCTTATTCGCTTGTTTGGCGGTAAATCTCCCGGCGGGACTAGGCGATTTCCCGCCTCTTTTCTTGACGACTTTTGTCGGTATATGGTCCACGTGAAGTCTATAATTCGGGAATATTTCATCAAACTTTTCTAATAATGGTTTGTATTGGTAGTTCTGTGATCTGGGGGTGGATCCAGATTCCACGGAGACGTTGTCCGAGGCGAGCTCCTTCTTGACCAGGATGTAGGTTTCGTGTGACGTCAGATATTTATTTGCATACTCCATTTGATGATTGTCAAGCTCCTTGACCAGACCTGGAAGGTTCGGAAAATAAAATTTATCATCATTGGATTCACAAATTTAAAACAACGTAGTATTTTAATTCGTGATAATTTACTCAAGAATATGTCACAACCATTGGATTTACAAATAAATAAATAAATAAATAAAAATAATAAAGATATTTTAAAAGTATAGTATATGAATGTTAGTTCGTAATCATTTGTACAGTTACGGTAGTCAACTACTTTTTGGCCTACAGACTGGACTGGAATTGGTGTAGTGGGCACTGGTGGGGGGGGGGGGTGCGATGTATACTTTTATTTTTCGTGTTTGCACTTTCGGTTTCCATACATTGGTATCACAAGCAAGAGAAATTTTCTCAGTTACTCTGAAAATAAATTAATGCTGGCACAACACAGCGTCGTGACAACTCAGACTGAAACGTATAGTGCAACACCCAAATCCTCCCTTCCCTTGCCAAAAAAAAAAAAAGGAAAGAAAAAAAGAAAGAAAGAATTGAAATTGGTCCAAGGTAGTCTGAGACTCTTGGACCTAAATGATCCGTTTTGGGATTTTTGGTTTAATCATGTCCGGGATATATTCCTATATATATGCACAGCCATTGTAATTCCCTGAGATGTTACTATTGACAGGACGTGCTGCAATTCGTGTATTAACACTCGTGACGTCACAATGCATAAGATCTAAAGAAACATGCCGCGACGGCTGTTCTAACCTGCAAACTGAACCCGCTGTGACCTGAATGTTAATGTCACCTTTTTACCTGGAAAACGCGATTTCAGAAAACAAGAATGAAACGGACAACTGTGGTGCATATATATAGAATAAATGTCATAATTTGTGTTTTGTTACGGGTATGCAACACACAGCAAGTGCATTTATCGTATGAAATGCGCTAACGCGCATTACATGTACGATAAATGCACTTGCTGTGTGTTGCATACCCGTAACAAAACACAAATTAAGACACTTATTCTCTATGTATGGTTAACCATGACCTCTTCCGTATTAAAATTTCTTCTTTAGTGTCTTTTCAAAATCTATGAACAAACATTCGTACGGTTGCAATTCGCAATCTAAAGTCGTCCCTTTTATCTTAAGTGCGTAAATATATATTTCCGGACGTCAATTCACGAATATTTTCCTACTGAAAGCAATAAAAAAAGAAAAGGTATTTCACACCCTTGCATCCATATATTTTAATCCTTTTAAATCAATCTATGGGCACAAAGTGAGCCATAAAATCAAGGAGCAGATAAAAAGGGACCAACACAGAGATGTAATCTCGGAGTTAGCATTCATTAGGAAATATTTTCTACTTGAACATGTATGAAACACAGGCGCGGGTGAAAAACTGGTTGTATACAGAGACCCCCTTTGTCCAAGACCTTTACATAAGTTTGGCCTCTTTTCATTTGGTTTCTCACTACTTGTAGGAAAAGGAATTACCCAGTTGAAAGACCTATCAAATAGTCCCAGCTCCCTGTTTCAAAAAAATTTACGAACTTTTTCGGGAATTTTCGTAACTTTTGATCCTTTAGTTCTTTTGATCAACTTATATTCGAACACTTTTCTTCCTTAATTTCAATCAGGAAAATGGTATTAGAAAACATAATTATATTTTAAAACTTTCTATTCAATGGAGATAGTTGCGAATTTTTCTGAAATTTTTCGTAAGATTTTTTGTGAAAGAAGGACTCTCCAGGTACAGGGTACAGGACTGTCCCAGAGTGGATATAGGACTTCGGTTGGAGCGTTGAGTACATTTCGGATTCATGACCCTGATTGCACTCTGAGGTCGAAGGAAAACATATAGTTTTGTATCTTATGATACTTAATTTCTTATGAATACAAGAAAGTCATGTTTGTTTTTGATTTCAGTATCCCCATTTTTCCGTTCTGAATTTCTAAAAGACTGTATTTTGCAAACTTAGATTTAACTTAAAACGTAATAAGTTGCGTAGATATAATATCATCATTGATGCTAATTTTGTTTTTTCACAATGTTACTCGAGAGAAACCAAATCTATTCGAGGAGTGTAAAAAAGAAAAACAACCCCATCCCTTTCCCCTTTGAATTCGTGTAATGATATCATAAATAAATTTAATTCTATTGCTTTCTTCGTTAATTTTGAAATGTCAGCCGCATGTCTAATCGAAATTCATTTCTGTCAATTAAGTTTAAGTACGTTATAAAAACTCGATCGTGACACAAGTAATTTTTCGGCAATTCACAAATATACGAGACGTAATTTCACGAGCGCCCCTTAAAAAGTACCTGTTTTGACTAGTTTAATTAAAATGTTTTCCTTTCCTTTAAAGGGGATAGTTTTTACGCGTCAAATTTACTGAAAGTGAAAAGGGGTGATGATTTAATCTTTTAAAAGAGTTTAGATTTCTAAATTAAGGAAGTTTTGTAACAATCTTTTCATTGGGTTATTGCTTATGGGAGCTGATCCAAGGCAATAGTTCTTCGGGTGTAGGAATAGTGCGTACATATGAACTTGCTGAAATCAGAGAAATGTCCCCTCCTCTCGTGTAATTATATAGCTAGAAAATTGTAATTATTAATTTTTCCTATTGAGCAGTTTGAATAGAAATATTTAGGGTCCCCTGGGATTTGCCAAAATTACTGATAAGCTGGAACCTGCTCCCTTATCCACTTTATAAGGGCTTGACCCCCTTCCGTAAAAAAAAAATGTTTATTGTCCGCCCATGCAACAAAACCCCCTGATCTTGACGATTGTGCTGAAGTTTAAGTTCAATTTCGATCCTTAATTAAATATGATTGATAAGATTTTCTTGAACTTCGTTATTGCCGACTTTTCATGATCTAATCAAGTTGACAACTAGGACAAAATTGCGCAGTGTGAATTATAATTCCCTTATCCCCATTTATGTATTAGGTGTATCAGTTTTCATCCATTTATTCTGAAGGCAAACGAGTATCCATCGACCTTCATAATATCGATGATTCCGTGTTAATTTGACCCTAGATACCAGAAAATCTATATCGCTATATTGGTAAATCAAAACACTTTACACTTGATACATATTACATGGGCGAAACTGGGATTTTTCGGGAGTGGAATGGGTGTTAAGTCGGGGGAAGGGGGGGGGGGGGGTGAAAAAATACATACGCAAAATCGAGAAAAAGCATTGTTGGCAAATTGCAGGGGGGGGGGGGGTCCCTGACCCCATCTAGATCCGCACTTGCCTTCGTATATAATACAGACCCCACCCCATCCCCCCGAAAAATCCAGGGAATGTTTTACGTAGGAAGAAGGGGGAGGGGCGGGGGAGGGAGTTCAGGCTTGTGATCTGAAAAAAAACTATACGTAAAAACGGGGAAAATCAGAATTTTCGGCATGTTTCCGAGGGGAGGGAGGCTCTTAACCCCCTATTCTCACCATTTATTTATTTATTTCCTTTATTTATACAGGATAGCACATTAAGCTACAAAATGAACAGGTTTACAATGTGGTTCTGTCTTAAAAATATGTACATATGAAGTAAATTAAGTCCATCATATCACCTTAATGAAATAAAACCTAAATATCACAGTTCATTTACAAAAATACATACATTGTACCTGTAAAACAACATCAATATACATGTAGTAATTTAAGAGTCAAAGTAATGCTTCAGATACCCGTTTTTAAAAGATGACAATGTTGTAGAGTTTCTAATTAAATCAGGTAAAGAGTTCCATAAAGATGCACCCGAAATGATAAAAGATCTTCTAAAATATTCTGTTCTTGCTCTCTTGACATAAATAAGATTTACTGCTCTCTGTCTTGTGTTTCTTGTATGTATTTCATTTACAAAGCTAAAAACATTCAAATATTCAGGTGTGAGCCCATGTAAAACTTTAAAAACAAGAATAGACTCTCTATAAATAAAATAATCAGACAGAGGCATCCATTTAGATCCGCGCCTGAAAGCACTTAACACTTGATACATATTACCATCAATAAATTGAAGTTAAGTATCATTTCTAATTTTCTATCACATCCGCCAGGAATATCGACAATTATCTGCGTTTTTGACATAAATGAAAGGACCTTTCCATTAAGGTGCGAAGTTTCCATTAATTCATATTTGTAAGGTGAAAAATAAACATTTTGTGCCCGGAGCTTCAAAAAGAGAAACAGAGAGTTCAAAATTGATATTGGAACAGTACTGAACATGCGCGAATCTGGAACATCTTCAAAGGAGGGGATTCCAATCTACAACTATAAGAAAATTAAATCAACATTTTTGGGAAATTTTCAGGGGGAGGGGGGGGGGGTGGCTAATCCACGCCCGGCTGAATATCATCATGAATCTAGTTCATGCGCGGAATTTGATTTTGTGTTCAAGAGAAGAAATATAATGGAAGGGGGGGGGCAAATAATTATTCCATCTTTGGTAAGTTTAGGCGGGGTTGGCATCCCCTTAGTTCCTTTAGACCTGTGCGTTAACTTGTACATAAAATGGAACTCAGAATGGTATTTTCCTTCGAATAAAAGCTTCAGGATCTTGAAATTAGATTTATTCGTAAGGACATAGCATCTGCTGTTTGTTTGGTCAAGCTTCCAAATGGACGAAATGAACTCCTACCTAGCCCATATTGTACCTGCATTTGGAATATACATTTTAATAGGATTTCAGTATAGAGTAACATTTATACCATATTGCTTTAAAAAGGACATTTCCATATAAAGCACTGGGCATCAAGTATATTGCGAAATCCAAGGAGGATGGAATTTTACACATAAACATTATTATTCACGATACCTATACAAAACCCTCTCAGACCTGAAATTCAGATTCCTTCGGGCAAAAGTAGTACTTCAGACGGATTAGAAAATGTGCTACAGATTTGAGAAGTTTAAAGACTAACCGAGAAATAAAAATTAGAACATCTTAATCCTTAAACTATTGACAAATCGGTTTCAGTTTTCTTTAAATGTACTTTAGAAATAGTTGTTCATTTTCATACATATCACCAAATCAAAGATTCCAAGGTGCAAAGATTTTGGTATGTCCGTCCATTCGTATGTCTTAGATGAAACGTTGGCTTTGGTAATTGCCTTTTGGTTGACACAGGGACATAAATTCATCCTCCTTTCTTGGACTGATGGGGAGGGGGGGTTTAATTCTCCTTTCTTGGACTGATATAGAGGGGGGGGGGGTTAATTCTCCTTTCTTGGACTGAAGAGGGGGGGGGGGGGTTAATTCTCCTTTCTTGGACTGATATGGAGGGGGGGGGGGGTTAATTCTCCTTTCTTGGACTGAAGAGGGGGGGGGGGTTAATTCTCCTTTCTTGGACTGATATAGAGGGGGGGGGTTAATTCTCCTTTCTTGGACTGAAGAGGGGGGGGGGGTTAATTCTCCTTTCTTGGACTGATATGGAGGGGGGGGGGGGTTAATTCTCCTTTCTTGGACTGAAGAGGGGGGGGGGGGGGTTAATTCTCCTTTCTTGGACTGATATGGAGGGGGGGGGGGGTTAATTCTCCTTTCTTGGACTGAAGAGGGGGGGGGGGGGGCATATCTCGCATCTAGATCCTCATACGAGAAGGAGACCGAATATGAAAACGTATAAATGCTCAATTTCACAGAATACGTTGTATTTATATAAAAGAAAACCTCACTCCAATTGAATTTGATGATTTAGAGATGATAAAAAACTTTCGTGAAAAATGGTACATTAGATGTCTGGAGATTGCTGAAAATGGGACAGTGTTTGAACTCTCTACAAATTAAAGGCACCACGCACAATGTATTTAATCCCAGATAATTAAACATTGGGTTGAAAAGGAACATATTTTCAAACATTTAATTCTTTGGGTCAAATATAGTTTGAGGCATAATTCAATACAAATAGAACGCGGATCTACACGGTCGAGGGGTCGGGATGGGGGGGGGGGTCGCTTGGGCCCCTTTCAATTTGTCAAAAATCCTTATCTTTCGAGGGTCTGTCGTAAACATTTGGTACAAGTACGTACATAAATTTTCTCATAAATGTTGGCTGCCCCCACCTCTTATGCAACGAAACCATTTCTGGTTCCGCACCTGATACAATTTATTCGTATATATAAATCCCTGTACATATTCCATTCGGATCAAATGGGTTGCACCCTTATCACCATATCATATCTGCGTTACCCAGTACATACAAGCTTTTATGAAAGGAAATCGAATGTTAAATCATATCTTGTATTATAGCGAACCATTAAGCTTGAACATGGAAATTTTGGGAGCCATAAAAGGTCTATGTCACAAAGTCTATATGAAGTGATTGATTCGAGTATTGATTTGCAATCGCCTTTTATCGTCTTTGACTATGTACCGACAAAGGTTTTCAGCGGCGTAGCTACATAAAAAAGATTTGATTAAAATCGTCTTTTTACATTTTTAAAAATACAATAAAAACTGAAATGAGTACAAGGCACTGAATTTACTGATCTGATTTAATATTATATGAATCACAATTCTAAGTTCCCCATGTTTCAACGTTGTTGAATCAGAACTCAGTTATTGACTCCAGACATAATGTAAGACGTCATCCCCCCCCCCCCCCCCCCCCCCCCCCCCCCCCACTTAGCCGCCTAGCTCTATCAGCTTTTCTTTTACCTCAAAATATTTTGGATACAAACAAAAAGAACATAATAATCAGAATATTTAAGATTTTGACGGTAGTGCTTAAATGGAGCAAATGTTTCTTCTAATTTAGAGAGTGAGGTTGGGGTGGGGTGTGGTGGGGTGGGGTGGGGGCATCATTGTACCCAACCCATTTCCTTTACTTATATAATGAATATTATATGTTATAAGTTATATTATATATGCTGTATATAATGTATATAAGTTATATTATATATACTGCATATAATATATATATAAGTTAAATTATATATTATAATCTGAATCATAATAAAAGTCTGTCTACATTTGTATTGACGTTGTAATTTAGCTTCTATGTTTGACCCTGTCTGTTATCTTCATAGACCATAATGTTTTGTTTACGAAAGGGGGGGGGGGGGGGGTAGTTCTCTCTCCAAACGCTCAATGTGTTCTGAAGTTGATTGTATTGAACGTAGAGACAGAAAACAAAAATACAAATCTGAATTTCTTGAACTTGAAGGTATTACAAAATAAAACAGATAAATAAAAAAAAAAAAAAAAAAATAGCTAAATAAAAAAAAAAAAAAAAAAAAAAAAAAAAAATAAATAAATAAATAAAGAAATAAATGATACAGCATTTACAAACCTGTTTCATCGGAGAGATCGACTATAACATTAGAGTTGCCATATCCAGCCCTTCTTTTAATACTGGTAAGTAAATTAATAACAGCACATGTTGGATTGCATAGTAAAGTCTCATTGTTGCCATACTTCACAATTATAAACATTTTCCTGAGTTTTTTTCCTTTTTTTTTTCAGAAGAAACCTCACAAATAATTATCAAAAAAAGTATGTTATCCAACACTTTTTGATACTAGTTTCATGTCTAAAATCCAATTTGAAATCCGAGGTTCATATCAAGTTACAGTGAAGTCTAAATAAAAGGGAAACGTTTTTGGTGTTTAAAGTTCACCCGTTTAGCGCATAACTATCAATTGATTTTTTCCATGCAATATATGAGTTTAAATAACCACATTTATTCCTTCTAAGTTCCTCTGGATCATTCTGTCTTTAACTCATGACGGGTTTAAGAACACCTTCAAAACATTCGTGCGTCACCGCGGAAAGTCTGTTTCCGAGATGACTCTAACCCGAATATATAACGGAGAGACAAAGTCTCCGATAGATAATAAATTCTTTTGGAAAACAAGAATATCTTTTTATCTTAAATTGATCTTAACCTGGGTCTTAGTTAGATTTAAACTGATTAAGTTGGGTTAAATACTTGTCGCTACACGCACCGTGTAATCAAAATATGGACGAGAAATAAAGTATCGGTTCTGCTCTTTAAAATTCCTCTTTTTCTTCCGAGGTAACAGCGTTTGAAATTTAAATAGATTTATACATACAAATGTAATGTTTTTAGTAGATTTTCACTCTTAAATATCCGTTAATGCCTCGGGGAAAAATCACAGCGAGGGTTCGTACAATAGGACATCGTGTATTGGACAACAGGGTTGGATCCAGAGTTTTTCATGCAGGAAGTAGGAAAAAAAAGGGGGGGGGGGGAGGGGGTTCGAACGAGGTATAGCAGCCAATGGTGTTTGTTAAAATTTGAACTAAATAAAACAAATAACACAAACATAAACTTAACAAGATACCCCAACCCCCCAAAAACCAAAACAACAACACCCCCCCCCCCCCCCACACACACACATAAAAAATATAACAAAAAATATAAAAAAAACCCAGACAAACAAACAAACAAAAAACCAGACAAAAAAAAAAAAAAAAAAAAAAAAAAAAATCAAACAATAACAGACAAACATACATTTATGAAAAACTCGAAGTCCGCACCAGCACCAAACTCTGAAATCAATGAAAAAAGATTTAATTATTTTAGATAATTTCTAAATTCAGACTCATATGCTTTAAATGATACACAGGGAATTTTTTAAAATAGAGATGTAGGGAGAACGTAATTATTATTCAAAATCTGTTTAATTGAGTCAATTTCTCAATGATTGAGAGAAGGGGAAAAGTGGAATCACTATTTATTAACATGTTGAATTTCCAATAAATTATATTTTCAAATTTGATATTAAGCATTATTAATGTGGATGGATGGTCTTCCAGTGCAAAACTTCTCTACCAATTTCCTTCGTTTGAGATATCCACTTCTGCGGAGACAAACCGTAAGGAATTCTTGTATTTACATTTCATATCTAACTTTATCCTATCAGTAGAATATTGGTCCACAAAGAAATTAAATCAACAAAATCCCCCAGTAAGAAGAGATATGGGAAGGGGATTTATCTAAAATCCATTTCAATTTAAGGAAAGATATTACACCAGTCTTTCATGATTCGTATTCGTTTAGATCAAGTTTGATATTGTACGACAACCCCCCCCCCCCCCCCGCTTCATCCCCGACCCACCTCTTTTTGTTTTGCATTCGAAGCGAAGTGAAATGCAGGGCTTGTTTTCGAATCGAAGTATGCAGGGGCTTGTTTTCGAATCGAAGTGTAATGCAGGGGTTCACTGCAGGGTGTTGACGCTGACTCTCCCCGGGCACCTGGCCTCACTTCGGAATGGTTCGCAACCGTTCCAATGGAGAATCTTATAATTATGATTTTGCCTTACCTTCTCGACTTTGGGACTGAACTGATGGGCAAACTTTTTTATGTTTATTTGCCTAACGTCCGTCTGTCTGTAACAGTCACACTTTTAATAATTTTTTTTTTCATGTTTCATACATTTTTTTTTGTATTATGGTTTTATCAGTTTGGTGAACATTATTTTGTCTATTAATTCTCTCTGATTGTTAGTTTACTTGTTCGACTGGTAGCTTTAATATCGGGTACAGTAGTATAGATATTTTTGAAAACAATTGAGTTGGATCATTTTGTCAATAGAAAGGCAATATTGGATAATGTAGGTAGAGAGGGATAATTATAACTAGATTTCTGAGAAGTGAGCTGATAAGATAAGACGTAAAAATCTGCCCTAAAAAGTGGATTTTTGAAAATGGAAATTTTAAGAAAAATCTTTCGTTGAATTAATACAAATACAGTATCCCATCAAGCTCTGAAGTTATTTTAGATCTATCATGCATAATATTGCTATTAAATATTTGGGTCAAAATTTTGTCTTTTTCCCATAGAAATCAATACAAAACGGAAAAGTTTTTTTTGAACATTGTCCCCCCCCCCACCCCTCCGGAGATACAGAACCGCCACTTATACTGGAGGTGTATATCCATGATACACATTTTCTGGAAAAGTGGGGTTCTGTATCCGGGGGAACACTACCCCAGAGACGAAAAACCAAAAAAAAAAAAAAAAAAAAAAGGAAGGGGGTGCATTTGTGAAAGAATCGATCTTTAAGATAATTAAATATGGAAAATTTGACCATTTTTCCTCCTTAATCCATCAAAAAATGTGTTCTAAATACGATCGAATGAAATGGTACAACAATTAGGAACGACCTAAGCAGGTAGCGATGTGGATTTCTTTGCTAATGTTGTACTTCCCGCTAAAAAGCTTCTATAATAGCCATTACATACAAAATAAGACCATATTTTGAGTTCTGGATTTCATTATTTACCATTTAAAGGAAATAGAACTTTCGAAATGTATTTTCTGATATACAATGTAGATGTATTTTATATCGTTTAGTTAATATTTATCCATTTCAGACAAAATATTCTGAAATTTCTACGTTTATGGTCGATGTTATCAATTTTATTACCCGAGTATCCCCTACCTCTGTTTGCCCTTCATTTCAGAATCTTTTCGGACTTCGCACTTCGAAAGGTCTGTGTAAAATTTAACACGTTCAAAAAAGTTGACGGAGTGGCAATGAATGCATGTATTTTTCCTGAGAACAACTATTCTACTTTTAATTAACCAGATAGGGAAGAAGGACTGAGGTCCCATTCGTAATTTGTCGCTTACAAGTGTGTTAAATTTTGCCTCTTTTTACCGCCCCATATTTCTTTGATAATGACTCTGATATCTTATTGGGGCCCCTGCGTTTTGCTGTTTTGTCTGTGGGGTCATCTTACAGTGAGAAGGTCACTTCACTCTGCAATTGTATGTTCTCCCGAGACCTTTGGGTAACCGGAAAAGTGGGGAGGGTTGTGCGCACGTAATCCGGATAGCCATACCATTTGCTATTTGCGTTGCAGGTGGCCGTCCTATTTTGGTCTCATCATTGGTTTTTATGTAGTATTTTTGTGTTTGGTGTTTTGATGTCGTGTTTGGTGTTCCTTGTCCCGTTTGTGTCTCTTGCTGTGTATGTCCTCTCTGTGTTTTCACTTGGGGTGTGTGTGATGTTTTGGTATGGGTGCTACGGTAGGGACTTGTTGGAGATCCCCTCCATTCCTAAAGTGCGTAGTACAGCGCGCGAAGGCCAAAGTTTGTCAACTTGAATAATGTAATGAATTTGAAGACGTTAAACATTTGTACCGCTTGGTGAGTGTCACTGCTGGTGGACCAAGAGTCGCCGAGGGCACATGTAGCCAAGTTCGATCAATTTCGGTCGGTCGTTTCTTCAAACGCATATATATGCACAGCCAATGTAATTCCCTGAGATGGTTACTATTGAAAGGAACGTGCTGCAATTCGTGTATTAACACTCGTGACGTCACAATGCATAAGATCTAAAGAAATATGCCGCGACGGCTGTTCTAACCTGCAAACTGAACCCGCGGTGAGATTGATTTTAACGTCACCCTTTTACCGAGAAAAGCAATTTCAGAAAACAAGAACGAAACAGACAACTATGGTGCATATATATAGAATACATGTCATAATTTGTGTTTTGTTACGGGTATGCAACACACATCAAGTGCATTTATCGCATGAAATGCGCTAACGCGCATTACATGTACGATAAATGCACTTGCTGTGTGTTGCATACCCGTAACAAAACACAAATTAAGACACTTATTCTCTATATATATGCACAGCCAATGTAATTCCCTGAGATGTTACTATTGAAAGGAACGTGCTGCAATTCGTGTATTAACACTCGTGACGTCACAATGCATAAGATCTAAAGAAACATGCCGCGACGGCTGTTCTAACCTGCAAACTGAACCCGCTGTGACCTGAATGTCAATGTTATCTTTTTACCTGGAAAACGCGATTTCAGAAAACAAGAATGAAACGGACAACTGTGGTGCATATATATAGAATAAATGTCATAATTTGTGTTTTGTTACGGGTATGCAACACAAAGCAAGTGCATTTATCGCATGAAATGCGCTAACGCGCATTACATGTACGATAAATGCACTTGCTGTGTGTTGCATACCCGTAACAAAACACAAATTAAGACACTTATTCTCTATTTGAATTTCTGTTTACAATTTTTTTTTTTCAAATTTCTAAAACCTGGGTCCTGTAGCATCATATCTCAGCCTTTTTGCTATGTCTTTCGGTATATTTTGGACATATTTTTCACAGATTTTGGTCATATTACATTGTTTAGATTGAGGATCACTGACGAGGGTTATTTTCAGATCCCTACATTGTTTGCATTTCTGTAATTACATGTAACTTGCATATGGAATGAATAAATATGTTTAAACTAGGGTTATATACCCGAAACGTGGATGTCTGGTCCATGCTGTAAATTTATCTGCACTAAAATGATGCTAATGATTATTTGAAAACGTTAAACAATGGGCTTCCGTAGAAGTGTTCAGATGAAATAGATTGGTTAAAATTACGATGATTCGATTTCTCTTCTATTACGCAGATCTAAAGAAAGATAAGGTGCACGAACTTTGTCTGTATTGAGAATACGAGTGAGATGACTTTTAATAGAAATGAGATAGAAGAAAGATAGATATTTCCACATGTAAAGGAACATCTTCTCGAACTATTAACACCAAAAAAAAAAAAAAAAAAAAAAAAAAAAAAAATATATATAATTTGCCCGTCTCGATCTTTTGCTATAAACGTCCATTTTTGGCCTATTTTAACATTTTCGTCATTTTAGAGAATTCCACTGTGACATCATAACTTTACATACCTCTGCAATGCATGAAATTTCAACAAGTTACATATACCCTTATTTTTCTGGATTCTCATAGCTTGTGTATGAATTAAAGCCTATTTTGAAAAATTCTGATAAAATAAATAGTTCTAAGGAGTGTATTTTCTTATAAATACGATGTTGTTGGTTGTCATGGCAACAACTCGTTATTTTCATCAATAGCTAGCAGGTTGCCAGGTACACAATTTTTTTTCTATGTATAGAGCTATGGTATTGCTTTATCCTAAAGCAATCAAACCAATATGTACCCGAATTCGTTTTTGAGCAAAATGACCGTTTCTATAAATAGCACAATAATATGTGCAAAAAATCAACATTTTGACCCCAAAAACATAGAGATTTACTCAAAGTTTGAATTTCTAATTCTCTCATTATTAAAGAGTATAATGTTATGAATAGTCTATATTCTGATGTTTGAATCTTTAGAAGCAGAACTCGTGCGAAAATGACAATTTTTTTTTCTATTTTCGGCGATTTTTCATTGAAAAATATGCATTTTGCCCAAAAATATCCATTCAGCAATGAAAGATTCAAGGAGTATTATTTTTTTTCTAAAATAATGTAACAATCTGAGCTTTTACCATGTATCGTTTATGTCGGTTTCAAATATTATGTGATATGGAAAGAGAGTTATCTCCCTGTAGTCGCAACCCTAACCTTCAGGTGGCTCGCGGCGTTTCCAAAATACATGTAGCGTGTTTAGCTACCCTCAAAATTTTACCATTTATAGAGGAAGGTTTTTAGTATCTCATGTCATGGTTTGATTGAAATCGTCCGCAATTTATAGACGCTATGATGTTTTAAAGGTACTTTGGTGGCATCTTTCATCGAATACTGTAAATAGAGTGTTATATATCCTTTATTGACGCTGATATCGTGTGGAGTTCACATTCTTGAAGAAATACTTCATTAATTAATTTTATACGAATTTTGTTGAATTTCAAGAACAAGGAATAACTTAAGTTTATAGCTGTTTTACACACTTTTTTTGTATGAAAATGCCATTTTGGGAATGCACTTAACTATGTACAATCGTCAGTAGATTTCTTATATTCTGATCGAAAGTAATGAAATTTTTACCTTAATGAAGTTCAGGATAAGTCAAATCGATTGATGTACAAATAAAGTAGCACCCCCGCCTCCAAACAGAATACCCCCCACCCCCTGAAAACACTCTAGCTTGATAAATATGCAAGATATATTGATATATGATGTTAAAATTAGTAACTGTCGCAGTTTAAAAGTGACTGTTAAAAAGGCATTCTTTGTGCGTTCTCCGAGACCTTTCGGTAACCGGAAAAGTTGGAGGGTTGTGCGCACGTAATCCAGGACAACCACACCATCTGTAACTAACGTGGCTGATGGCCGTCCTAAGTCGGCACCGATTGCCCATGGGTCTCGTTGGTTTATGTGTTGTCTTTCATGTTCGATGTATGTTTGATGACTTGTTTGCTTTTCCTTGTCCCTTCTTGCTGTGTGTGTCTTCTCCGTGTTTTCACTTTGGGGTGTTTAGTGTGTTACTGTTGGTGATGCTACCGAGCCCTGTTGGAGAACCCTTTCTTTCTTATTTCACGGCCTGCACCTTTTATGAGATAGGTCAATGGATACAAGTTTATCTTGTTTTGTTTTAACCAAGTACTCGATGATGAGTATAAGCCTATTTTCATTGGATTAATACGGACATCCGTAATTTTTGTGTATTAGATGTATAAATTATGTTCCTTGTTGAACATCTGTACACGCAGCTGATGCATTCCGTATGATATTCTCATAGATACAACAATATTTATTTTATTTTGCGGACAACAAATGACACAAGGCCATGTCAAAATGATTTTTTGTTTCAACGAATCGATCTCTATCCATACATAGGATTATGTATGATTATGGCATTTTTTCCATTTCTAAATCTGTTCTCCACCCCCTTTTTTTGGGGTATCAATGAGTTAAAGATGATCCTGACGATAATCTCAACAGCACTCACAATAGAGCACCAAATTGAGCATCGACGGACCCCTAGCAAGCTAGAGATGGGACCAGGTGCCCGGGAGGAGTAAGCATCCCCTGTTGGCTAGCCGCACCCGCCGTCGATGTTCATGCACGAAAATGAAAATGTATTAAATACATGCACTGTCTGTGCTTCTTTCTATATAGAAAGTGCTATGGCGACAATGTCAGGGAAAAATATTCAAAACACTTACTGTCAAACCCCTCGCGGGGAACTTTTTTACAATTCAATTTCCTCGGATAGACGAAAACTCTGGGTAATCGGGATCCATTTACATAATTTTGAGGTTAGGCCATTTCTTTGTTATTATCTGTTTTGCGTCCACTACATCTAGGTCAAGGCCATGAGGGCAAAGGTCATGTATATGTAGAAAGTCCTAGATCATGTTGATTTTAACAAAGGATACACATTGCTCAAAACAATTAAAGGAGCAATTTTTACATTGTAATATAATGGTGCATAGAATGAAATATCATTTGGAATCAGCAAGGCTATCGATCGTGTCTAATCATGTGTAACGGTCCATCTTTTCGATACAGATGCAGGTAACAAAGAAATGACAATAACATGTAAATATGTCTTTAGAAATGCATTTTTGTCCATAACATATAATAAGCAACTGGCATTTCCTGAAACATTAAAAGAGAAACCTCGCTCTCTTCATTTTTTTGAGCAGTGTATTTTCGAAATATCTTGACAATCTTTCTTGTACTTTCACATGATAGTTTTGGTTGACCCAATTTTTATTTCTTAGAAAGAATATTAATCCAGGGCATGTTCATAAGGTAAAAATATTTTCATTAAATGTTAGATTCAACTAAAGATTGAATTATATGGTTTGGCGGCCTTGAATGTTACATTCGCGTTTCATTCATTTGATATTATAAAAGAAACGAAAGTTCATGTTAAAATCAAGGGCTTTCTACATATACATGACCTTTGTTCTGATGACCTTGACCTAGATGAAGTGATGTCTAATCAATCGAGCTAAATGTTACGCCTTCAAACTAAAAACTTTATTTTGATTGAGCGGCCTTAAATGTTACATTGAATTTCGTGTTACTTTCAATTGATATCAATCAAACGAAAGTTCATGTTATTCGAAACCGAAATTTCACAAATGTTATCGAT
The DNA here is from genome assembly GCA_028142955.1 of Pinctada fucata. Classification (NCBI taxonomy): domain Eukaryota; kingdom Metazoa; phylum Mollusca; class Bivalvia; order Pterioida; family Pteriidae; genus Pinctada; species Pinctada fucata. Next base: position 4,694,129 of record AP027107.1, on the reverse strand, counting down.
TTCATTACTTCTGTAAGGTATATATACCATGATATACATTGTTTTATTGTTTATTTAAAATTCTAACTTCAAAACTATACATCATGACATTTCTTTGCAAATTCGTCTGGTTCTTGATTTGCATCAGTACTGCATGGTCAAACACTGGATGCAGAAAGCACAGTAAGTAAAATAACGTTGACTGAAATAAAATTTCATAGATCGGCTCTGTTGTACCCGACCCCTCCCAACTTTATGGAAAGCATTGCTTACTTACGGTTACAGAGAAGTCGAAAATGAGCTCTCAGCGGCTGTTTAATATGTTAATAGTTGACATCGGTTTGCTTTTTCGGTTCGCTTTTTCGACATAGTAACGTCCATATTTTTTTTTGCATATTACATAGTTTAGATTTGAGGATCACTGACGAGGGTTAAGTACCCGAAACGTGCATGTCTGGTCCATGCTGCCAATTTATATGTTCTTAAATGATGCTATGCAATTCGAAGACGTTTAAACATGTAATACTCGTATCTTTATTTCTTCAAGTTTTACTTCTTGGAGGGTTTCGTGAAATTCTGAGCAGCTGTTGCATAAAAGATAAAACTGAATCTGTCAATTAGATACCCATGTGGATATGTTTATTGACAAAATGGTTAAAAAACGTAGTATGTATGTAGGACGACATTTATGACTTTGTTTAGACAATTTCAAATAATCGGAAAAGAATAAATGTGCAAGTATTTGGCATTCATTGACATAATTCTGGACATCCGATTATGTAACCTTTAGGCACGTTCCATTTGATATTCGGGGGAGGGGGGGGGGGGGGGGGGGGGGGGGGCTTGGGTTTTTTTCGGAGCAAGATTATTTTTTTCAGCCCCGGCGGACCGAGGGCGAAATTATTTTTTTCTTGCAAAGTTGGAGCAAGGAATTTTTTTTATAACAATTGATGTGAATATTAAGAATGTTTGTGTTTTTTTTCAACAGAAATTCTTTATTTTTTACTTAAATTACTCCAAACATTATTTTTATGTAAAACTTGTATTAACTTTTAAACCTGTAAACTGAGAGAGACGAGGAAGATTATTTTTTTCTGTCACACCATAAGTAAATTTATTTTTTTCATTAAAATTCAGAGCAAAATTATTTTTTTTTCGAAAAAAAAACCCCAAGCCCCCCCCCCCCCCCCCCCCCCCCCCGAATATCAAATGGACCGTGCCTTATGGAGATTCCCTCTCCTCCTTTTGTTGCACTAAATTATTACGATAAAGCATATATACACCGCGTGGGATCGAAACAGACGGTGTTGTGATTCTTTACACTGTTTTTTGGTATTTTTTTCATTTTCTAAGTTAAACTTTGCGAAACTGACGAGCCGTTGCAGACGGACAATGCCTAATAAATCAATCCATATCGTCTAGGTTTATAACAAGAGCCCCAGGGGGCACAACGCTCACCTGATACCCATGCACGCTCTAATTGACATACTGACATTGAATACTGATAGTGCCAGTACCAGGATTTTAGCCCACAACCTTTCTAACAAGATTTTTGCCGGATGCAGACAAGTTTTTTTTTCAGACAACCTTTAAAAGTACAAACAAGAGAAAATAGTCACATTTCAAAACAACAACTTTTTTACTGATTTGAAAAGATGGATTATGCGATCCAAAGTCATATGCCCAGCTAGTATAGTTCGATTATGCAACATCAAAAATAAAATCATTTTGTAAAATTCCACATTAAGGTGGGTCCCTACTCGTGAATTTAACAGATGAATTTTGTATTTTAAGGTCATTTTCTATACATAATAGTCAAAATGACATAATGAACACAGACATGGATAGGTAATTTTGTTTTCATTAAAGATAGAGTACATTGAAGAAAGGTACCCTAACACTTAAAAATTGAGAAATATCAAATATCCATCATATGCTTTTGAACCCTCCAAATTCAATGATAATACGAATATGTTTATTTGTTTTGTTTTATTTTATGATAACAAGCCATATAGAAGAAATACAACACATAAAATGATATTGTAACATAAATCTAAGTATGATATATCTCCAAACATTAGGGTACCCCCTTATAATTTCATAACATTTTTGACAAAGAACATGTACTAAATCGAACTTTTTGCATAAAAAAACAGATGATTTTTTTTTATTTTGTAACATTTCATAAAATTATGTATGTAGATGAAAAAAAATCACATACAGGTACACAGTTTTTGAAATGATCAAGGTATGGCTCCAAACATAGGGGTACCCCCTTATAATGTTATCATATTTTCGACAATTAATATATAGTATATCACATTTTTTGTGCAAAAAACCACAGATGGAATTTCTTCAAATTGGATCATTTTATACGATAATGTATATAGATGGTGAAAAAATCGCATACAGGTATACAATTTTATAAATGATCAAGATATGGCTACAAACATAAGGGTACCCCTTATAATTTCATCACATTTTCTACTAAGAAATTATACTATATGATCGGTGTGGACATTGATAAATTGCACCATCTTTTGCTTCTTTTGGCATTTAAGATCTTCTGTCTGTTTTTTTCAATGCGCTGGCTCGTCCCTCACCAGCCATTGTGAAAAGTTAAACGCAGACTGCTGCATATAAGGAAAAACCTATAACGGTTCGAGTAGGGAGCCACCTTAATGTGCAACAGAAAAAGAATAAAACAATGAAATGATTTCATAAATTAAGTTTATTTAAAATTGAACACCAGACATTTCATTATTAATAGCTAGTATGCCAGAAAATAATAAAGCCTGTGTTTGTGAAACACGAATGCCCCGCGGTGGCATCTTTGTTGGTATAAACACCATTTTCTGTTAAGTATGTGAGAGGTCAGGGTCAGAGTAATGTTGGTATCAATGGAAAGATCTTGTCACAAAGAATACACATGTACAATATGAAAGCCCTATCACTAACCATTCAAAAGTAATGCCCAATGTTAAAGTTTTTGAAAAGTAGGTCAAAGGTCAAGGTCACGAGGTCAAAAATTTTGGTATCAATGGAAAGGTATTGTCACAAGGAATACACATGTGAAATATGAAAGCTCTATCACCTTCCATTCAAAAGTTATGCCCAATGTAAAGTTTTTCGGACAAACAGACAGACGGACAGGCCAAAAAACTATATGCCCCCGTATCTTTGATTCCGGAAGCATAAAAAACAAAGACTTTTCGGTTTTGCCTTTATTCATATTAAATAATACAGAAATCTATGAATGAGAGCTTTTGAATAGTATTGATTTCATCTTAATACATGTAACGTACAGTCAAAATCGTGTTAATCCAATTAACACAGACAAGTTGTTAGCGGACAATATTAATTCAAGTGAGTTGTGCAGAAATTGAGCCAATTTATTTTCCAAACAGCAGTGTACAGTGTATCAAACCTCATGACCCAGTGAAGCCACTTGGACAAATTATTTTCGGTAAATATGCTGAAGTGCGGCGCTTGGAAATGTAGCATATTGAATCAATAGTCAAGATAAATTTAACTTCGAACTTGATCTTGTCTTTTATGCAATCTACAGATAGGTTTGAAAATGTGCAAAATTCGGAACATTTTCGATGAGGACGCAGAGTTCCTGTAAAAAAAGTGAAATTTGCGAAAAAAGGACATGCATGACACCCCCCTTTTTCTTTACATTTTTATGCGTGCCAAAGATTCGCAATCAAAAAAGACCAATTTTACAGACTTCCGGGCATTTCAAGTCAGTCAAAAATTTTAGTGTGCACCTTTTTATTTCCTGTAGTTACCCCTACTAAAGGGGCAAGGAGGTATTGAACCAATCAAATCTGTAACAGAAGATATATGGCGACTATGTTTACCATAGATACAGAAATAAGACAGAGAAAATAAGCATTAAATAGGGAAATTGTTCTGAAATATGCATGTATGCAAAAACAGCAATCCAAGGAATGCTTGTGTCGCCTGCGTAGCGGATTTTTTAAAATTGAAATTAGGTCAAATATCAAGGGCAAGGTCACTAGGTTAAAAATTATGGAATGTTTAGAAAGGTCTTTTCATAAGGAATACAAATGTGAAATATCAAAGCCCTATCACTTACCACTCAAAAGATATAGCAAATCATAGATTTGTTGAAAAGTAGGTCAAATATATAGGGCAAGTGCACGAGGTAAAAATGATGGTATGTGAAGAAAGGTCTTGTCACATGGAATGCACATGTGAAATATCAAAGCCTATCACTCAGCAATCAAAAGAAATAGCCAATCTAAGATTTTTTGAAAAGTAGGTCAAATATCTAGGTCAAGGTCATGAGGTCAAAAGTTATGATATGTGTAGCAAGGCCTTGTCACAAGAAGGAATACACATATGAAATATCTTTTCAGATATATAAACGATATGGACATATTTATTAGGCATAGGCCTACTGCAACGTCTCATCAATTCTGTGCAGTATCACTTAAATGATAAGAAAAAAAAATAACCTCCGTGAAGAATCACCACATTATATATATATATATAACTTTGATATATTTCATTATGATTATTTCATCCACCAGGTTGTAATCTCTGCTGGCGGACTGTTTACTCCCCGAGGGTATCGTTCGCCTAGTTTAACTGACATTGGGCTTATCCTCTCCCTTCTCAGTGGCGGATTTAGAGGGGGGCCAAGGGGGCCCGGGCCCCCCCTTTTTCACCTAAAGTTATTGATTCAGAGTACTCTTTTTATGCTTATTCTCTTTACTTTTGGGGAAATTTTCGGCTCGCTTCGCTCGCCGCACTAAATTTTTCATTAGCTGTTAATTTTTTCGTCTTCACTTTGTTTTCATCTTTCTTTGTCATCGTGTTTGAACGGATTCATTTGTCATAAACAAAATATATACAAAACTAGAAAGGTTTCTTGTTGCGGTTGCAACAAGAGTGTCTTCCTCCTATACAATTTTTGGTTTGGAAATATGAAGGACGTCACATTACATGTATTTATATTATATATTTAAGTTTTCAAATAGCAGTAACATTAAATTTTCAAACCGATAATTGTTGGTGAGCAACCATTTGATTTTTTTTTTTGGGGGGGGGGGGGGGGGGGGGCAGGAATTCTATTGCCAGCCGGTAAAATTTTTTCAGCAATTTTCTGAGCAGGCCATTTTTTTTTCAGCCATTACCAGAGTCGGAGAAAAATTTTCGCCGGTTCTTCGGGCCGGATTTAAACAAATTGTCAAATGTTGTGAATGTCTGTGTAAGTTAAACTCCCTCCCCGCTGTTACAGAGTATGAGTTAATAACCGTTCCTTCAGATGTCTCTTTGCAATTAGCGAATTTCAGACAGATTGTATGATGTTTAAATAGAACCTTTTCTAGATTTTTGTGCCTATGCGTATTAGGTCTCTGGTAGATACAGCTATGTGAACAGTTTGTGTATATATATAAATTAATTTTTTGACTTTAAATTGTCTGGCACAAAGGGCCAGCAAAAATTTCCATATCATGCAATGTATCCTTACTTTTGCATGGTCCGGGAAAAAAAAATTGCCGGCCCTTTGGGCCGGAATATTTTTTTCAGCATTTTTCAGAGCCGGGATTTTTTTTTGCAAATTCTTCCTGCCCCCTTCCCCCATAAAAAAGGCGAGCTCGTAGCTGTAGAACCAATTTTCTTGAGAAGAGAAATGGTAATAACAAGTTACGTTCAATATATATATATAAATACCATGAGGTTCTCGCTGTGCAGGTTCAAATTTGGACCCCCCCCCCTTCCCTTTTTTCAAAGTTTATTTTGAATTTCCATCATGGCGACATCGTTCAATATAAACAGAACTGTTTTCGAAAAACGAGGGGAGGGAAGAATGTTGGAGAAATTGTTCATCAATTTGTAAATAAACCAACCGAAAATTATGTTCGAACGTTTGCCAGAATTAGAAATTAAACTTGATGTTCAAAATATAGTTATTGAAGTTTAGAAACAGGTTTGTAGGTTAGAAATCGGAATCAAACTACCACTTTTTGTGTGTAAATTCTGGTTTGTAGCTGATCTTTTCTAAATTAATCAACTGTTTTAAAATCAAATTGTGTATATCGAAATGTATTTATGAAATGCATATTCATAATTGCCGTGAAATCGGAATTTGAAAATCTCAACACTGCTTTTCTCGAGTCGGACTCGGACTACCAATTTTAGTATGCGCCCGATCTGTTGGCGTGAAGGTGTATCGAAATACCCAACTCAAAATTTCGATGCTCATATCTTTTCAACAGTAAGAGATAGGAAAAATCAGAAAGACTAAATAAGACAGATATATGGATAAAAAATAATAATATTGAAATTTTTAGGAAACTTCATAAGCTTAATTTTTGTTTACTATTATAAGCAAAAAAGTGTCTTCCTCCTATGAACTTCTGAATTTGGAAATATGAAGGACGGTGAAGGACGTCATCGTAATAAATCGTTACAGTGTGCATCTAGCATTTCATATCTTGCATGGCTGTCGACTTTCAGAAAGAATGGAAATTGTAAATAGCAAAATACGAGATATTTAAGCTTACAAATAGCAAAACATGAAATTTTCGGTCCTTTTGAGTAATTCGACGCTCCCGTCAAATATTTGAATCTACTAAAAAACATGATAAAAAAAATAACAGAGACCAAAAATAAAAAAGACCAATCTAGCTTTTACTCCAAACGTAACGTTGGAGAACTTTCATTGTCCTAGCTTACAGGGTTCTTGAGAAATCGCTGATCCAATTTTCCACGGTTACGAAAACAATAGGTCTTCCGACGGAAGTCGGAAGACCTAAAAAATCAAATTGACACTTGAATAATTACCAAATGCTTCATTTTCATGGGTCGATCTAACCAGGTTGTGGAGTTGTAATGCCCTAATCCTCCCAACCTTCCCAAATTGGTCAAACAAAAATGGAGCATGGAAAATGAGAGAGAGATTGTATTCTTATGACAAAATGTAACCATTTAAATGTAAACGCTCCGCTCGCCAATATAAAATAAAGTTGTTTATATACATGTACGGATGACTTAATTTAAAAACAAATGAAAACTTCATATCTTAAAAAAATTTTCTGGCTCGCTACGCTCGCCAGTTTACCTATTTACCTATAAACTAAAGTAAATGAATCAACTCCCCTCCCCACCTCATTTCTTAATTAGATCAGTAGTCTTGAGGTTCACGTTTTTCGTCTCGACCTTTTTTTTTTTGCTTGTCAGTTTTTCCGTGAACAATTTTCTTCGAGCTGAAACCTTGGGCTCCCCCTTTTATGAAATCCTAGATCCGCCACTGCTTCTTTTATGCACTGACTTGAATTGCATTTGTAATTTTTGGCCGGATTGCGAAGCAAAATCCTGTCTATAAAATGGCGAAGTCCGCCTGTCCATCTGTCTGTCCGTCCGTCTGTCTGTCCGTCCGTCAGTGCGTCAACATTTTGGTTAAAGTGTTGCATCTAAGTCCTTTGAGAGAAAACTGTTTGGAGGATCAACTTGACACTTGACATGGTGATAGACCATGATGAGACGAATCAAACACCGCAACAAAATTTGACCTAGTGACCTTGACCTTGGAGTTTGACCTACTTTTGAAAAACTTTAACCTTGGCCATAGCTTTTGAATGGTAAGTGATAGGGATTTCATATTTCACTTGTAGATTTCTTGTGACAAGGCCTTTACCATGGATACCAAAAATGTTTACCTTGTGACCTTGACCTTGGAGATTGACCTACTTTTGAAAAACTTTAACCTTGGCCATAGCTTTTGAATGTTAAGTGATAGGGCTTTCATATTTCACTTGTGCATTTCTTGTGAAAAGACCTTTCCATGGATACCAAAAATTTTTACCTTGTGACCTTGACCTTGGAGGTTGATCTACTTTTGAAAAACTTTAACCTTGGCCATAGCTTTAGCCTGGGATCCGTGGCCCTTGAGTGTTTTTTGGTTAACAAACACTCAAGGGCCACGGATCCCAGGCTACCATAGCTTTTGAATGGTAAGTGATAGGGCTTTCATATTTCACTTTTAGATTTCTTGTGACAAGACCTTTACCATGGATACCAAAAATGTTTATCTTGTGACCTTGACCTTGGAGTTTGACCTACTTTTGAAAAACTTTAACCTTGGCCATAGCTTTTGAATGGTAAGTGATAGGGCTTTCATATTTCACTTGTGCATTTGTTGTGACAAGACCTTTCCATATGCATGGATACCAAAAATGTTAACCTTGTGACCTTGACCTTGGAGTTTGACCTACTTTTGAAAAACTTTAACCTTGGCCATAACTTTTGAATGGTAAATGATAGGGCTTTTATATTTCACATATGTAGATCTTGTCACAAGACCTTACCATGGATACCAAAAGTTTTGACCTTATGACCTTGACCTTGGAGATTGACCTTCTTTTGAAAATAATAAATCTAGGCTTTATCTCATGAACTATAGAGGCCATGGCTTTGAAATTTCACATGCAGAATCTTAAAGGCCGACGGGGGACTATTTGAGGGGACAGGTAAATTTTCTGTCATTTCTTCACTGACCGCTGTAGGGTTAACATCTCTTATTGGTATCTGATTGGTTCCCTTTAATCCTTTTACCCCTATCAATTTTTGATTGACAGCTTAAAACAGGTGAGACTCGGATATCCCATTAGCATAATAAAGGATTACCTGTCGGTTTGTCTTCGATGTCAAACGCCGCTCGCAGACGGCGTTGTCTTCAAAGACGGCATGCCACGCCTATCAAGCTTATGTCACTCAGGTATACCTATTAACGACCGAGTGGTTCCCAACGTCGGCCTTTTATGACCAGATATTTTATTTCATATCATGAGATTTGACCTAGTGACCTTGACCTTGACCTTTGACCTACTTTTGAACTATAAGAGGTAGGGTTTTGATATTTCACATATGGATTCCTCATTACCAAAACTTTCATTTGATATCATGACTTTTGACCTAGTGACCTTGACTTTGACCTTTGACCTACTTTTGAACTATAAGAGGTAGGGTTTTGATATTTCACATATGGATTCCTCATGACCAGAACTTTCATTTGATATCATGACTTTTGACCTAGTGACCTTGACATTGACCTTTGACCTACTTTTGAACTATAAGAGGTAGGGTTTTGATATTTCACATATGGATTCCTCATGACCAGAACTTTCATTAAGATATCATGACTTTTGACCTAGTGACATTGACATTGACCTTTGATCTACTTGTAAATTATAAGAGGTAGGATTTTGATATTTCAGTTGTAGAATCCTCATTACCAGACCTTTCATTTGATATCATGACTTTTGATCAAGTGAGCTATTGTCATAGCGCGCCGTCCGTCGTCCGTCCGTCGTACGTCGTCGTCGTCCGTCCGACGTAAACTTTTAACATTTTTGACATCTCCTCTGCAACCGCTGCATGGAATTTCACCAAACCTTACAGGAAGCAAGTACTCAAACTCCTCTACAAAGTTTGTGTTTTTCGTGCCGATCGGTCAACAAATATGGCCGCCGAGGGCTCTGATTGGCTGACACATTTTCGACATCTCCTCTGCAACCGCTGCACAGAATTTCTTGACACTTTACAGGAAGGAAGTACTCAAGGTCCTCTACCAAGTTTATGTTTTTTTTGTGCCGATCGGTCAACAAATATGGCCGCCGAGGGCTCTGATTGGCTGACACATTTTCGACTTCTCCTCTGCAACCGCTGCACAGAATTTCATGAAACTTTACAGGAAGGAAGTACTCAAGGTCCTCTACCAAGTTTGTGTTTTTTTAGCCGATCGGTCAACAAATATGGCCGCAGAGGGCTCTGATTGGCTGACACATTTTCGACATCTCCTCTGCAACCGCTGCACAGAATTTCATGAAACTTTACAGGAAGGAAGTACTCAAGGTCCTCTACAACGTTTTGGTTTTTCGTGCTGATAGGTCAACATATATGGCCGCCGAGGGCTCTGATTGGCTGATACATTTTCGACATCTCCTCTGCAACCGCTGCACAGAATTTCATGAAACTTTACAGGAAGCAAGTACTCAAGATCCTCTACCAAGTTTGGGTTTTTCGTGCTGATCGGTCAACATATATGGCCGCCGAGGGCTCTGATTGGCTGATACATTTTCGACATCTCCTCTGCAACCGCTGCACAGAATTTCATGAAACTTTACAGGAAGGAAGTACTCAAGGTCCTCTACCAAGTTTGTGTTTATCGTGCAGATCGTTTAACAAATATAGCCGCCAAGGGCTCTGATTGGCCGACACATTTTCGACATCTCCTCTGCAACCGCTGCAGAGAATTTCATGAAACTTTACAGGAAGGAAAAGTACTCAAGGTCCTCTACCAAGTTTGGGTTTTTTCGTGCTGATCGGTCAACATATATGGCCGCCGAGGGCTCTGATTGGCTGATATATTTTCGACATCTCCTCTTCAACCGCTGCAGAGAATTTAATGAAATTTTAAAGGAAGGAAGTACTCAAGGTCCGCTATCAAGTTTGTGTTTTTGTGCCGATCGGTCAACAAATATGGCCGCCGAGGGCTCTGATTGGCTGACACATTTTCGACATCTCCTCTGCAATCGCTGCGCAGAATTTCATGAAACTTTACAGGAAGGAAGTATTCAAGGTCCTCCAACAAGTTTGTGTTTTTCGTGCCGCTCTGTCAACAAATATGGCCGCCCACGATTCTGATTGGCTGACACGTTTTCGAAATCTCCTCTGCAACCGCTGCACAGAATTTCATGAAACTTTACAGGAAGGAAGTATTCAAGGTCCTCCAAGAAGTTTGTGTTTTTCGTGCCGATCGTTCGACAAATATGGCCGCCGAGGGCTCTGATTGGCTAACACATTTCAACAGTTTCTCTGCAACCACTGCACAGAATTTCATGAAACTTTACAGGAAGGAAGTATTCAATGTCTTCAAACAAATTTGTGTTTTTCGTACCGCTCGGTCAACAAATATGGCCGCCGAGGGCTCTGATTGGCTAACACATTTTCAACATCTTCTCTGCAACAACTGCACAGAATTTCATGAAACTTTACAGGAAGAAAGTACTCAAGGTCCTCTACCAAATTGTGTATTTTATGCCGATCGGTCAACAAATTTGGCCGCCGACATATTTTCGAAATCTCCTCTGCAACCATTGCACAGAATTTTACGAAACCTTGCAGCAAGCAAGTACTCAAGGTCCTCTGCCAAGTTTGTGTTTTTCTTGTCGAAAGGTCAACAACTGTTACAAATATGGCTGTCAAGGGCTTTGATCTGTAGAAATATTTTTGTGACTTTTAACCTTTTTTCTGCAACTCAGTTGAGCGATGTGGCCCCCTTTGGCCTCTTGTTTCATTGTGCAGTAGTATTTTAATGACCTTTTACCTTTCTGTCTGCGTCATCTAATACAAACACTTCGCAATCCGGCCTTACCGCCTTTAGCGGTTTAATATGGTTTATTATAATACTAAATCGGATAATTTATTCTGAAACGAAGGAGTACCCTCTTTCCTAGGCTAGCGCTATGGAATGAGTTAAAGAAGATCCTGACGATAATCTCAACAGCACTCACAATAGAGCACCAAATTGAGCATCGACGGACCCCTTGCAATCCAGAGGTGGGACCAGGTGCCCGGAAGGAGTAAGCATCCCATGTTTTGCTAGCCCCACCCTCCGTCGTAGTTTCAGGTCATGCTTAAAACTTTGCTCTTCATATATGCACTATTTGATTTTAGATGTCTCGTGTGGCCTCGAGTATCACTGATGATACGTATTCAATTGTTTGTTGAAAGGAGCTATTAAGATAAGGCGTAAAATCTGCCCTGAAAAGTCAAAATTTCAAAATGCAAAATTTAAGAATTGTTTGCGGTACCCAAAGGTGTATATCAAATAAACACATTTTCTGACCAAGTGGGGTTCTGAAGCGGGGGGGGGGGGGGGCAATGTCTCACAGGCGAAAAATGAAAAAAAAGGGGGATGGATGACTATTTTCAAATGTGTCTCTAGAGCGATGAAATAGGTTATAATTGATTTTTTTTTCATTTTATATCATGGAACAATTTATTCAGAATGTGTTCTGATAAATATTCAACCGTTTGGAAGGAAATAAGCGAGAAAGTTGTCTCTTTCTACACCGTGTGTATTTCGCGCCAGAAACCTACATAAGTGTCTGAGAAGAACGAAATAAAACCGTTTTTCAGTTTCCGGATTGCAGAGTTTGCCGATTATATTGATATGATAACCTCAAAGTTAATTTCTCTTATCCAATTTAGACTTGAAAAGGTAACAGAAGTATATTAAACATAAAAAAGATGTAAAATGATGCATTTTTTGTCCATTTTCATTCGATATTCGACGTTTTCCGTCATCTGTATCCCTACCTCTTCAACTCGTTATCATAACATCTTTCACCGAATTTATTGACATAAAATACCTACTTGGAGTCTTATAATACTTTATATTTTTATCCTGACCAGCTTTTATCTAAATTGGAAGGTCAACGCACGAGAAACAATCGAGTGATTTCAGGGCTAAATCCGGCCCTTATCTAAACAGCTCCATAAACTATTACGAAAGAACATACATTTCAATATGATAAATTCTGTACTTTTTATCTTAAATGCACTGCCAGGGTAAGGTACATGTAAATGTATATAGAGAATGCTTTATATACTACATATATCTCCATCTGTCTGTCTGTCTGTCCGTCTGGTCGACAAAGGAAAGCATCATGTATATTCATGATAAGTCAAGTTTCATACAATTCATTTATCATTTTCCGCATATTTTGATATCCTTTGTTTTCTCGACTCGTTGGTTACAGGTACTTAATAGTAATGATTTAAATTTTTTTCCTTACAGAAATATTGCGAAACCTTGCCTTGCATAAGCCAGCCAACCAAAGCACTACTCTTGTTGAGCACGTGACTTACGGTGCTTTTTTGGCCGTAGATGGAATCAGACAAGGCCACTGGGTAGCACCATATTGCACTCACACAGTTGGTGAACATAACCCATTCTGGTATGTGGACCTTGGCGGACAATACAACATCTTGAGGATAGAAATCGTGAACAGGCAAGATGGCGATCATGGTAAGTGTTTATATGAGTTTTCTACACAAAATCAAATCTGTCCTCCTGTATAATATACATTAAAAATATATCTTTCAATCCTTTCGCTTGAAATTGACGTGCGGAAGATCTTTCAATCAATTGAGCGGGTCACTTCCTTAACGTATATTTCAAGCGAGGGGATAAAAAAACTATTTTATTTCATATTATATTTCAAATGGACTTGATGCTATATATAGACGCTTCATAGAATTAGGTCTGTCCTCTTATACAATTTTCTTTTACGATGAGAGACATTTTATTTGAATTATATTTCCATTTCAAAGCTTCTTTACATGGTTAAATTATCAGAATTCATTAAAATTTTCATACTTTTTTATGTTTTCTTTTTATCAAATTAATATGTTTTCATAAAATATTTCGCTACTGTAGGTCAACATTTATGTATTTTAACTGTAGTCTGGATATAGTTTGATTTAAAAGCATTTGTGAAAGTATTTTGATAGAATTAAAATTTTTGAATTATATTTTTTTGTAATCATGCATATTATGTCTTTTTACAAGCTTTGAACTATTTTTCTTCTAGAATTAATTCACAGATTTCGATTTTAAATTTGACGGTGCGAAAGACTCAAGTTTATCCTCTATATTCTCTTGTTAAATTGCACTTATTTGTATGGTTTATAAGATCGTTCCCTTTGAATTGATGTTTTGAAAAATTTTAATTTCTTCTTTCCAGCTCTGTCTCCTGAAAGAAGCTTTGTTTTAATCTTTTATCAATTTGATATCATAATCAGTCAAGGACATCACTGATTTCAGTCCTCTTTGGAAATTACTGATACTTATAATTTATTTTTCAATTTCCTTTGTAATTAAACACGATCAAACATATACATTTTGCAAAATGATAGAAATCAGTAACATAAAAATGATTGAATCCCGTTATATTCTAAAGTTTGTCCATTTGATTGCCTTTACTACACTATTTAGGGGAATCTAATTCCATGGATATGTAGTACTTTCTATTCTGCACCCAATGAGCTCATAAAATGAAAATGCGCAGGAATGAATTTCTAGAAATAAGAATGTGCGCAAAAAGTATGGAATTCAGTCATTTGGAGGTAAAGCAGCAAGTAAAGTCAAAATCAAAATTACTGATGTTAGTAATTTCAGTGATGCCCCTGACTGATAATTGATAAACATTTTATTGCTATTTTGGAAACTTGTCATTTCATCCAAAAGCATAAACGAAATCAAAGGAGGTTAACATTTTAAGGTATCCGATGTACAATAGGGCATTTTTCGATGCCTGGTAAGGTACTATAAACTATATATTTTCTGAAAGGTTATAATGCCCACTGCTCAAAAATAATAATTTTGGGGTCAGAAAAATAAAGGGGAATAACTGGTGAAGCATTCAAAATGTCTATTTTCTCTATATAACCTACGCAAAATGACAAAGTTGTACAAGAGTTTTTCCCCTTTGACTTTTAAGACCCGGGAGTCTTATATCTGTACTCAGGGCATCATTACCTTTCAGAAAATATATAGTTTATAGTACCTTACCAGGCATAAAATTTACCATACTTTACAATGGAGATGATTAAAACGCTATGGAAAATGACTCTATTGTACAACGGATACCTTAAAGCTGAACTAAGTCTTTAAAAACCCCCATGACGTAGTAAATTTTTTTAGGGAACGGAAATTGTTAGAAGTGAAACTAACAATCTCCGTCCCCTAGCTAAAAATACACTTGGTCATGTGTTGATTTGAACTTTCCCCCTGATGACGTTTTGCATACTAATGTATCGTGACCCAAAATCCACTACCTCGAGTACTCGAGCGGTATATAAAGAAGCCTGGACGCGTGGACATTGTCATTTGTATGAGATGTCGTCTACCTGTAAAGATGAGTTCAGAAATTAGAAAATATCATAGAAAACCATACATTGAAATAGAAAATGGATAAAGTAATCATGAAATCTTCAGTTTTACTGAAATAATTAAAAGACGGGTACGTAATCTTGGGAACATGTGGAAGGGGATGGGTGGGAGGGGGTTGTTTTAGAACGGGATGAGGACGGGACCGGATGGGTAGGTTCTTTCATACGTTTTATATAAAATATTGCAAACCAAAAAGATGAATTCAAAATATTCATAGTTACATGTATTTACAATGTCAAAAAATTATATGCTACGTTTTACATTGATCAAAATTTGGTACATATGTGAAATAGTGGTTGGGTGGGATGTTGTTGGATTCAAGTATATCATTCAAACCAACAGACATGAAAGTAAATTGAAATCAATTTTCACAAGCAAAGGAGATCAAATATACATGCAGATGAAGAGGGAGCCCAATGTTTATGATCAACCAAGACATGTTGGGCCGGAAAGGGGGTGGGGTTAAGTTATTGAAAATTCATATTATCTGAAGTGAAATAGTATATTGATCAGTGTTTACTGCTTAAAGTTTACATCAAAGAATGGCATGCAATTTATTAAACGGAAGAGTAGTTGGGAGGGGGATGCCGGTGGGGGGGGGGGGAGGGGGTGTTATATCGAAACATTGTCATGCAAAAAAGCACAATAAAAGCACATACATTAACATACTAAAATACGATAGTTAAATTCTTCTATAATATTCTATTTTCATTACATACGATTTTGTTACATATACCTGTTTACTGTGAAAGGCAAGTACATAGCTGTTTCTCTGCATTTTCCTCATTTCAAAATTTCTTTTGGAAAATGTAATTAATCAGCTAAATTTCGAGAATACAAAACTGCATGATAATTATAGTGTTTTACTTACATGATATTTTAGAAAATACAATCCAATACAGGCCAATGGTCGGTACACAATTTTCTACAACATACATGACCTCATTGTGTAGACACATGTGAAAGTCGCGTGTTCGATTAGACTATTCGCATAATGAAAATGGGCTTTTATAAATTCATATCAATTAATTTATACATGTATACAAGTTACCGAATATTTGAATAAGCTTCATTATCCATTGGAATTTATATTTATGATTTGTTTGTATGATACGTTTGTATGCTTATTTCCATTGATGTGTTAAAAAGGGGGGGGGGGGCGTGAACGTGGAGACCTTGGGATGCAACAGATGGAATTCGCATCGGAAATGGGAAAGAAACAATTTAAAGAATTCTTGAAAATCCTATTTATCAATAGTTTATAGGTTTCCTTTGTGTTGAAACTATTTTTCGTCGAACAACTCTACCTGGGCCATGTCTTAGATCCGTTTCCTCCCAATATCCCCATCTCAATAACTACCCCCCCCCCTCCCCCCCCCCATCAAATTCTGTATAGCCCTTTCTTTTCAGGGCCGGGTCCAAAATTTATGCTGAGGGAATGTGGAACATAGTGGCCTTACAATGTACACACTTTCCCGATACCATAACCATGACAAGGTCAAAGCTCCAGGTCAAGGTCACTAGGTCAAATGTTAAGGCATAAATTGAAAGGTCTTGTCATGGGCAATCTTCATGTATGATATAAAGTTTCTACTGCGTAATGTTCCTCAGATTTTGCTGCAACCATAAACTTTAACAAAAATGTTGACGAAAGACGGACAGACAGACAGACGGACATCGTCAATCTATAGACCGGAATTGCTTTGCAATCCGGCCAATTAAAAGTGGCGAGTTGGAGGGGTTTTGTTTGGTCTAAATCATCCATGAACGATCATCATATGCACTACTCTGGAGCTGAAATGTTGGAAGAAAGAGTAAAATTACTTTGAATTTCTGTGATTTTTTTTTAATCCACATTAAAAGTATAGGAATTGGAATTTAAAATTAATTTCATCTGAAACTCATCAAAGCTTTTATACATGCATTCACATGGTTTCATTTTTGAACAGCTATTCCTTTTTCCCTTTTATCAATGATTTTCGAATGCATGATTTCCCCAAAACTACTGAACGTCTCGTTCTCAGCGAGGCGTGTCTGTCTGTAGGCATGGTCCATTTAATATTGGGGGGGGGGGGGGGGGGGGGGGGGCTTGGGATTTTTTTTTGTCGGAGCATGATTATTTTTTTCGCCCCATACCGGAGCAAAATTATTTTTTTTCTTGCAAAGTTGGAGCAAGGAATTTTTTTTATAATAAGTGATGTGCAATATATAAAGAATGTTTGTGTTTTAATAGAAATTCTTGATTTTTATTCAAAACTCTAAAATATTACTTTATTTTTATGAAAAAATTAATTCACTTCTAAGCAGAGAGATAGAAGTATTTACAATATAATCCTCAGTAAACAAATTTTATATCTTGTAAGAGGGTCTGAGGGGAGGATTTTCTAGACAAATTTTGAATTAAGAATTATAAATTAGGGGAAAAACTGAAGTTCTCCTTCGAAGCTTGTATATGAATAAGACTCTATGGTGAAACATGCATCTATTACATGTAATAATATGAATTATGGCAAAGCCATTGTGAGGACGCAGATGAATTATAATTTCAATCATTTTTCACCATACATCATTGAATATTTTTTTTTTTCACTAAGTTAATAATAAACAAAATATTTCATACAATTTGTGTTCTTATTATTCTTTTCCAGCATCTTTTTTATTTTATCAGTCTTAATTTTTTTTAATCCATAATCATCTACAGGAGAGGGGATATTTTTATAGAAAATTTCTTGATCGACAGCATGCAAATAACTCTTAAATGCGGGGAAACAACTCTCAATGTCGGCCGGCTTGATGTCACAAAACAATCAGTAAACATGAAATCGCAATGCTTTAATTTTGAAACTTCAATGACAGATGAGAAGAGGTCAAGTGATGTAATCTTAATCTATGTATATATTGTAAGTCCTTGGACCTTGACGAAAACCAAGGAAAAGAGAACTCGGACAAGAAAACTATTGGCACAAACCATTAAAATTAAAAAAAAAAAAAAGATTTTTTTTTTTACTTTTTTCTAAAGTGTTAACATATTGTAAGATATACATGTATCTTGATTATTCAATTCAATAAAACTTTAAAATTTTTATTTTTCAAATTTCATTGGGTGATGAAATGTCAGTTGTCGTGCGCCCCCCCCTTGCACTCCCTTTTACTTTCACCGGAAAAATTAACATTCAATATGTACTGAGAAGAAAGAAAACCTCCTTTCCAGCGCTGTCTATAGTGTTATCAGCAATATATCGTTTTATGGGATGGCCTGGAGAAGGCCTAGGGGGTTATACTAAAATAAAAAAAAATATTAAAAAATCCATTATAATATTTGTATCACAGGATTTTCCCTTCTGAATAATGTTTACAAATGATTTTCCAATATAATGTCTGAAGACAAAATTCATTCCTTTACTATAAACATTCAGGCGCGTAGCTGGCCCTGTTTGGAAGTGCAAGCCCGATATGGCAAGGGGTCTAGGGGCCCGACGGAGAACGATTTCAGCAAATTTAAGTGGCTAAAAATACATTTTAAATGCACATTTTCAAACAAATTTTCTCAATAACTGTACTATCAAAAGCCACAAATTTTCAATAAAATGGGACCACTGGAACTCGTTTATCAGCTAGTATAAGGCACGGTCCATTTGATATTCTGGGGGTGGGGGCCTTTGGTTTTTTTGTCGAAGCAAGCTTAAGATTATTTTTCTCGCCCCAGAGTGGAGCAAAATTATTTTTTCTTGCAAAGTTGGAGCAAGAATTTTTTTCAGATTTCAATAGGTAAATTGGTGAAAAACTGAAGTTCTCCTTCAAAGCTTGCATATAAAATTATAATCTATGGTGACACATGCACTGCATCTATTAACAGTAGCACCTTTAAGGAAACCCTTTTTTCATTAACATGCTGTGTTATAAATACAGATAATCAACTGACTGATCATTTCGCTACATACTGTAGCCTCAATCTAATATCAAATGTTCCACAGTCCTTTCGTCGCGATGTTTGGCTCTACAACCAGGCCAATTTCGACCAACTAAAAAACGACTTACATAATACAGAATGGGGTTCTATTTTAAACGACACAGATATTGATGTTGTCTGTCAGAATTTCAATAACAAATTGAAGGAAGTGGTCCTTAAACACATACCTAAAAAGTCCGTTATCATACGCGGAAACGACAGACCTTGGTTCAATTCCACCATCAGAAAAGAAATAAGGCTTAGAGATAGATTCCGTAAAAAATACATAAGCACTAAATCACAACAACATAAATATATATATAAACAGCAACGAAATAAAGTGAATAACTTAAAGAAAATCCTAAAGGAAAAATTTATTATTAACCTTGACGACAATATCGATGAAATAAAATCAAGAAATCCAAAACTGTATTGGTCAATAATTAGGACTTTGTTAAAAGGCACCAAACCCTCACAGACATTACCCCCCTTAAATAGCGAAAATGGCCTAGTTTTCAGCGATAGTGAAAAATGTGACCCTTTAAACGAGTATTTCTGCAAAATATCTAGTCTTGAAAATGATGATAAAACCCCACCTTCTTTTGATGAACGAACGGAAATACATGTTCCAAATATAACAGTAACTGAACAAGAAATAAAAGATATAATTGAAATTCTAGACATAAATAAAGCATCTGGATCTGATGAATTCAGCCACAGGCTTATCAAAAATATAAGAGACGAAATTGTTACTCCTCTTGTTATAATATTTAATAAATCTCTTCAAACTGGAAAATTTCCCATTCAGTGGAAACACGCGAACGTTATACCTGTTCATAAAAAAGGATCTAAATCCGACACAACTAACTATCGCCCTATTTCTCTACTCAGCTGCATAGGCAAAATTTTTGAAAGAGTTATGTTTAAACACTTTTATAATCACTTAAACTCCAACAAGCTTCTTCATAATATGCAATCCGGTTTCCTCCCAGGCCACTCCACCACCTTTCAGCTTATTGACATCTATCACCATATATGTCTTGCTTTAGATCATAAGGAATATTTAGGTTTCACTTTTTGCGACATAAGTAAGGCCTTTGACCGTGTCTGGATCAAAGGCCTAATTCACAAACTGAACGCCTATGGGTTTAAGGGTGAAATATTAAAGTGGATTTCCAGCTATTTAACTAACAGATCACAACAAGTAATATTGAATCAATGTTCCTCTACAATAGGCAGACCAACAGCCGGTGTACCACAAGGATCGGTCCTTGGGCCATTGTTCTTTCTTGTATTTATTAATGATCTCCCTGATGCTATTGAAGGTCTCTCTCGTCTGTACGCTGATGATACTTCTGTTTCCCATTCTTCCTCTTCTTTATCTGAAATAGAAAGAAATACTAATTTAGATATGACAAATATAACAAAATGGTCAAAAGACTGGCTAGTTGAGTTCAATCCGGCTAAAACTAAAGTACTTGTATTTGGAGCAGATGATAATGAGCTTGAAAATCTAACTTTTATTTTCGACAATATTCCTATCAACCCGGTCCATTCGCACAAGCATTTAGGTATTACCTTTGACAATAACGGCAAATGGACAAGTCATATAGACGATATTGTAACTAAAGTTTCTAAACTCATAGCAGTATTTCGTAAAATCAAGTACAAACTCAATAGGAATACACTTAATAAAATGTATCTTACTTTTATTCGTCCACATCTTGAATATGCTTGCGAGGTGTGGGATAACATAACAATTAATGATTCAAATAGATTAGAAAAACTTCAAAATGAGGCGGCAAGAATCGTAACTGGCCTCCCTAAATACTGCTCCTTAAATTCTCTTTACTCTGAACTCAGTTGGGAAACACTCAAAAAAAGGCGCGAAAAACAAAAATTAGGTATTATGTACAAAATTAAAAATGGCTTAGTCCCCGATTATTTATCTGACATACTACCTCCTGAAGTTCATGAAAATACACCATATAATCTACGAAACAGTCATAATATTCAACAATTAAATACTAGACTCAACCTTTACAAAAATTCCTTCTTTCCGGCAACAATAAAACTATGGAATGATCTTCCTCTGGATACTAGAAATTCAACATCAATAAACACATTCAAAAGAAAACTCAACACTAATATATACTTACCTCCTAAGCACTATAGTTATGGTAACCGTTTGACAAATATCCATCACACAAGGCTTCGACACGGTTGTAGCTCGCTAAATGCTCATCTATTTAAATACAATATTTCAACCAGTGATCGATGCAACTGTGGAGAAACAGAGACATCTAAACACTTCTTTCTTGACTGCAAACTTTACGACAATATCCGACTTCCTCTTATAAGTGCGATCACTCAAAACGAAGGTACTGTAAACATGTCTACTATACTTTGTGGAGACGAAACTCTCTCCTTATCCTGTAATACACGTATAGTAAATGCTGTTCAGACATTCATTAAACAGAGTAAACGTTTCTCTTAATTCATCAACTTACCTGCACTGCACCTCCTCTTTCCCTGTATCTTCCTCTTCTCTATCTTCTTCACCTCGTGCACGTCACACAACACGCACATATTGTTTTATTACATGACAATAAGTACCACTGTAAATCTTTAAATTGATACTTTTTTGTATATACTTGTATGGAGACGGCTTTCTAAGTTGTGAAAACTTGTGCCCGATCCAATTGTTTACTAAGACAATAAAATATGTTTCATTCATTCATTAACATGCATTCTTTTGATATTTTCAAATAAATAAATGAAATATGATATTTGGCCTAAAAGAAATAATGTTTTGATAGATAACTATGGCAAGCTATTTTTCAAATATGTTTTCATTGTTTTTCATCTATTTATCATTTATTTATTTTTTGTTTAATTTCATATTTTTATCACCGAATAATGTGCAAGCCCGGGCTTATTGGCTTACATGGCAGCTACGCGCCTGACATTGATAAAAGAAGGTGAAAGCGAGGGAGAGGAAGGGGCGGGAGGAGGGAGAGAGGGGAGCGTGAGGGGGAGGGAGAGGAAGGATGCGGGAGGGGGTATGTGAGGGGGAGATAAGGGGGCGGAGAGAGATATCCCCTGTCTTTTCCAGAACCCTAAAAAGGTAAGGATGAAAGGGAGGGGAGGAAGGGAGGGAGGGAGCTGGGAGATGTCAGGAGGTAGGAGAGGGGAGGAAGGGGCGGGACGGAGGAGAGAAGTATTCTGAGTAGAAATTCACCCCTGTCACCCCCTTCCCCCACAATTACAATCAACCCCCCTCTTTCTAAAAAAATCTGAAGCCTTCACCCCCTCCTCCTTTTTTGAATAACCCTGGATCCGCATATGATTTACCTCAAAGGGGAAGAAAATACCCAGCCTTATTCACAGAGCCCCAGTTTGTGTTTACCTATTTGCACTAAGTACTGTTAATGATGACGTAAGTTGTGACGCGTTGTGTACAGTATAGAAGGCAGCAGTCATTTAGAAGTTTGTGTTGCATTTTGGGATTTACACTGCATAGATTTCCTGTAGATTCCACTCACTGTACATGTAGATCTTATATGTGTGGAGAGAAACCACATTATTCGATCTACATGTATCAAAATATCAGCTGCAAATCATCCTCGAAAGCAGAATGAAGTTTGGTAAGTCGCTGATCGCTCTGATATTTTTTGTTTGTACAAAATGTATTTTCATCCCAGCATTATGAGTTTATCCATGGATTTGTCTAGGGGGCTGTCGATGAAAGAAACGTTGAGAAAGTCCGCGAAACAAAGTTTTATGCTGACGTCGCATGCTGACGTCACGTTGTAATTTTCAAAGAGGATATTCGGACTAAACATGATATATGTTGGAAATGATGGTGCAATGTCAATATTACGTGAAGCAAAGTACAAAACATACATTGGAACACTGGAGGAGTAAGCCAAACGGAGAATATTCAAAGGAGATTGATAAATCCTGGTCATCGATAGGTTTCATTCTGTCGTCAAGTGACATTGTCAAAAAAATAAGCTTGCGCTTCACGCCGATCAAATGGGCAATGGGGAGAATGACGTCATTGACCACGGTTTTGGAACCTATAGGTATAGCATAGAATTCAATTGAAAAACACGATTTTTCCTATATATATACACGTGTTACCTTGATGAGGACTACGTCCGCGCCTGCGGCGCGGACTGCGTCCTCTAGTAATGCATTATATTCATAGTATATTTAATATGAATTATGGCAAAGCCATTGTGAGGACGCAGATGAAATACAATTTCAATGAATTAATACCCAATTTTCACAATACATCACTGAATATTTTTTTTTACTAAGTTAATAAGAATAAAATATGTCATACAATATGTGTTCTTGTTATTTTTTCCAGCATCATTTTACCGTCTTTATCAGCCTTACATTAGTTTTTTTCTTGAAATCCAGAATCATCTACAGGAGAGGGGATATTATAGACAATTTCTAGATCGACAGCATGCACATAACTCGTAAATGCGGGGAAACAATTCTCAATGTCACAAAACAATCAGTTAAAACATGAAATCGCAATGCTTAATTTTGAAACATAAATGACAGATAAGAAAAGATCAAGTGATGTCATCTTAATCTATCATTTAATTCCTTGGACCTTGACGCAAACCAAGGAAAAGAGAACTCGGGCAAGAAAACTGTGGGCACAAACCATTAAAATTGAAAAAAGAAATTTTTTTTTACTGTTTTCTGAAGTATTTATATATTATATAAGATTAACATGTATCTTTATTATTCAATGAATTCAATTAAACTTTTAAATGTTTACATTTAAAATTTCATTGGGTGATGAAATGTCAGTTGTCGTATCAGGAATACGTATCCCCCCTTGCACCCACCTACCCACCCCTCTCCCCTTTTACTTTCACCGGAAAAATTAGCATTCAAAATGTAGAAGAGAGAGAAAACTTCCTTTTCGGCGCCGTCTATAGTGTTATCAGCAATATATCGTTTTATGGGATGATCTGGAAAAGGGGGTTAAAACTTACAAATTAAGTACAGTATAACATTAGTATTACAGGATTTTCCCTTCTAAATATTAATGTAAATGATTTTCCAATGTAATATCTGAAGACAAAAATTCTTGCTCATTCCTTTACTTTAAAAGAGGGTGAAAGGGAGGGGGAGGGGCGGGAGGAAGGTGAGAGGGGGAGAGGGAGGGTAGGGAGGGAGCGAAGGGGAAGAAGGAAGGGTGTGTGAGGGGAGATAAGGGGGCGGAGAGAGCGGGTACCCCATGTCTGCTCCCCATCCCCATAAAAGGCAAGGATGAATGGGAGGGGGAGGAAGGAGGCAGCTGGAGGGAGGCAGAAGGGAGGGAGGGAGAGGTTAGGAGGTGGGAGAAGGGAGCGGGACAGGGGAGAGAAGGAGATAAGTTAGTAGAAATCTTCCCCCTGTCCGCCCCCCCCCCCTTGAATACAATCAACCCTCCCCCCTTTTTAAAAAAAAATCTGAAGCCTTCTCCCCTCTACCTTGGATCCGCTTATGATTTACTACCTCAAAGGGAAAAAAAATACCCACCTTATAAGTAATTTCTGACAGAAAAAGAAAATACTTCATGCTTAAAATTAACAGAGCCCCATCTGTGTTGACCTATTTGTACTAAATACTGTAAATGATGACGTAAGTTGTGACGCGTTGTAAACAGAACCAAAGGCAGCAGACATTTAGAAGTTTTTGTTGGGATTTACACTGCATAGATTTCCTGTATATTCTACATGTAGATCTTATATATGTGGAGAGAAACCACATTATTCGATCTACAGGTATCAAAATATCAACTGCAAATCATCCTCGAAAGCAGAATGAAGTTCGGTAAGTCGCTGATCGCGCAGATATTTTTTTGTTTGTTTTTTCTCCCAGCATATAGTTTATCCATGGATTTTTCTGAGGGAGCTGTCGATGAAAGAAAGTCCGCGAAACAAAGTTGTATGCTGACGTCGCTTCGTTTGCTGACGTCACGTTGTATTTTTCAAAGAGGATATTCGGACTAAACATGATATATGTTGGAAATGATGGTGCAATGTCAGTATTACGTGAAGCAAAGTACAAATCACACATTGGGACACTGGAGGAGTAAGCCAAACGAAGAATATTCAAAGGAGATCGAGAAATCTTGGTCATCGATGGGTTTCATTCTGTCGTCAAGTGACATTGTCAAAAAAATAAGCTTGCGCTTCACGCCGATCAAATGGGCAATGGGGAGAATGACGTCATTGACCACGGTTTTGGAACCTATAGGTATAGCATAGAATTCAATTGAAAAACACCATTTTTCCTATATATATACACGTGTTACCTTGATGAGGACTACGTCCGCGCCTGCGGCGCGGACTGCGTCCTCTATAAGCCTCTAAGGAAGCCCTTTTCCCCCATTAACATGCATTCTTTTGATATTTTCAAATATAATCTTTGCCATTAAAAATTAATGTTTTGATAGAAAGCTACAGCGAGCGAAGCGAGCCAAACTTTTTTTTTATAGAGGACGCAGTCCGCGCCGCAGGCGCGGACGTAGTCCTCATCAAGGTAACACGTGTCCTCTATAAGCCTCTAAGGAAGGTAACACGCAACCTCATCAAGGTAACACGCGTAAACGCGCAACCTCATCAAGGTAACACGCGTAAACACCTCATCAAGGTAACACGCAACCTCATCAAGGTAACACGCGTCCTCTATAAGCCTCTAAGGAAGCCCTTTTCCCCCATTAACATGCATTCTTTTGATATTTTCAAATATAATCTTTGCCATTAAAAATTAATGTTTTGATAGAAAGCTACAGCGAGCGAAGCGAGCCAAACTTTTTTTTTTATAGAGGACGCAGTCCGCGCCGCAGGCGCGGACGTAGTCCTCATCAAGGTAACACGTGTATATATATAGGAAAAATGGTGTTTTTTAATTGAATTCTATGCTATACCTATAGGTTCCAAAACCGTGGTCAATGACGTCATTCTCCCCATTGCCCATTTGATCGGCGTGAAGCGCAAGCTTATTTTTTTGACAATGTCACTTGACGACAGAATGAAACCCATCGATGACCAAGATTTCTCGATCTCCTTTGAATATTCTTCGTTTGGCTTACTCCTCCAGTGTCCCAATGTGTGATTTGTACTTTGCTTCACGTAATACTGACATTGCACCATCATTTCCAACATATATCATGTTTAGTCCGAATATCCTCTTTGAAAAATACAACGTGACGTCAGCAAACGACGCGACGTCAGCATACAACTTTGTTTCGCGGACTTTCTTTCATCGACAGCTCCCTCAGAAAAATCCATGGATAAACTATATGCTGGGAGAAAAAACAAACAAAAAAATATCTGCGCGATCAGCGACTTACCGAACTTCATTCTGCTTTCGAGGATGATTTGCAGTTGATATTTTGATACCTGTAGATCGAATAATGTGGTTTCTCTCCACATATATAAGATCTACATGTAGAATATACAGGAAATCTATGCAGTGTAAATCCCAACAAAAACTTCTAAATGTCTGCTGCCTTTGGTTCTGTTTACAACGCGTCACAACTTACGTCATCATTTACAGTATTTAGTACAAATAGGTCAACACAGATGGGGCTCTGTTAATTTTAAGCATGAAGTATATTCTTTTTCTGTCAGAAATTACTTATAAGGTGGGTATTTTTTTTCCCTTTGAGGTAGTAAATCATAAGCGGATCCAAGGTAGAGGGGAGAAGGCTTCAGATTTTTTTTTAAAAAGGGGGGAGGGTTGATTGTATTCAAGGGGGGGGGCGGACAGGGGGAAGATTTCTACTAACTTATCTCCTTCTCTCCCCTGTCCCGCTCCCTTCTCCCACCTCCTAACCTCTCCCTCCCTCCCTTCTGCCTCCCTCCAGCTGCCTCCTTCCTCCCCCTCCCATTCATCCTTGCCTTTTATGGGGATGGGGAGCAGACATGGGGTACCCGCTCTCTCCGCCCCCTTATCTCCCCTCACACACCCTTCCTTCTTCCCCTTCGCTCCCTCCCTACCCTCCCTCTCCCCCTCTCACCTTCCTCCCGCCCCTCCCCCTCCCTTTCACCCTCTTTTAAAGTAAAGGAATGAGCAAGAATTTTGTCTTCAGATATTACATTGGAAAATCATTTACATTAATATTTAGAAGGGAAAATCCTGTAATACTAATGTTATACTGTACTTAATTTGTAAGTTTTAACCCCCTTTTCCAGATCATCCCATAAAACGATATATTGCTGATAACACTATAGACGGCGCCGAAAAGGAAGTTTTCTCTCTCTTCTACATTTTGAATGCTAATTTTTCCGGTGAAAGTAAAAGGGGAGAGGGGTGGGTGGGTGCAAGGGGGGATACGTATTCCTGATACGACAACTGACATTTCATCACCCAATGAAATTTTAAATGTAAACATTTAAAAGTTTAATTGAATTCATTGAATAATAAAGATACATGTTAATCTTATATAATATATAAATACTTCAGAAAACAGTAAAAAAAAAATTTCTTTTTTCAATTTTAATGGTTTGTGCCCACAGTTTTCTTGCCCGAGTTCTCTTTTCCTTGGTTTGCGTCAAGGTCCAAGGAATTAAATGATAGATTAAGATGACATCACTTGATCTTTTCTTATCTGTCATTTATGTTTCAAAATTAAGCATTGCGATTTCATGTTTTAACTGATTGTTTTGTGACATTGAGAATTGTTTCCCCGCATTTACGAGTTATGTGCATGCTGTCGATCTAGAAATTGTCTATAATATCCCCTCTCCTGTAGATGATTCTGGATTTCAAGAAAAAAACTAATGTAAGGCTGATAAAGACGGTAAAATGATGCTGGAAAAAATAACAAGAACACATATTGTATGACATATTTTATTCTTATTAACTTAGTAAAAAAAAATATTCAGTGATGTATTGTGAAAATTGGGTATTAATTCATTGAAATTGTATTTCATCTGCGTCCTCACAATGGCTTTGCCATAATTCATATTATAAATTGAAAACTGTGGCGAACGAAGCGAGCCGGAAAATTTTCAGGAATTTTTAGCGAAATTTTAAGGTAATTCTTCAAATTTAGACTACTTGTGAAAACAAGATTATTTTTTTCTGACACACCATAAGCAAATTAATTTTTTCCATCAAAATTCAGAGCAAAATTTTTTTTTCGAAACCCCCCCCCCCCCCCGAATATCAAATGGACCGTGCCTTAGTTTTTCGAATTTTATGAAACTTTTATTGTATATATTGAAATAAGTTTTGATATGTGAGTATATCTTAGATTTATAAAGATAGAGTTTTAGTCTTGATTCCTTTTTACACGTCGAAAAGTACGTATTACATTCATGATATTTTAACTTTTCTGGACTTTTTTCTTCATTATTGAAGCTATTGTACTACTTTTTGGCACTAGTGTGTGAATATATATGTCGGTGTAATTCAGAGGTAGTTCAAATTAGTTTTCAATTGACCTATTTGTACAAGAGTTCTTGTTCTTGGACCTAGTAAAATTCAAGTTTTTCCTAGATTTGATAATTCAGACCTTTTTAGCTCACCTGAGCGAAGCTCAAGTGAGCTATTGTCATAGCGCGCCGTCCGTCGTCGTCGTCGTCGTCGTCGTCCGTCTGGCGTAAACTTTTAACATTTTCGACATCTCCTCTGCAACCGCTGCACAGAATTTCATGAAACGTTACAGGAAGGAAGTACTTAAGATCCTCTACCAAGTTTGACGTGTTTTTTGTGCCGATTGGTCAACAAATATGGCCGCCGAGGGCTCTGATTGGCTGACACATTTTCGACATCTCCTCTGCAACCGCTGCACAGAATTTCATGAAACTTTACAGGAAGGAAGCACTCAAGGTCCTCTACCAAGTTTGTGTTTTTTGTGCCGATTGGTCAACAAATATGGCCGCCGAGGGTTCTGATTGGCTGACACATTTTCGACATCTCCTCTGCAACCGCTGCACAGAATTTCATGAAACTTTACAGGAAGGAAGTATTCAAGGTCTTCCAACAAGTTTGTGTTTTTCGTGCCGATCGGTCAACAAATATGGCCGCCGAGGGCTCTGATTGGCTAACACATTTTCAACATCTTCTCTGCAAAAAAACCACTGCACAGAATTTCATGATACTTTACAGGAAGAAAGTACTCAAGGTCCTCTACCAAGATTGTGTGTTTTGTGCTGATCGGTCAACAAATATGGCCGCCGAGGACTCTGATTGGCTGACACATTTCGAAACCTCCTCTGCAACCATTGCACAGAATTTCACGAAACCTTGCAGCAAGCAAGTACTCAAGGTCCTCTGCCAATATGGAATTTTCTTGTCGATAGGTCAACAAATATGGCTGTCAAGGGCTTCGATCTGTAGAAGTATTTTTGTGAATTTTAACCCTTTGTCTGCAACTCAGGTGAGCGATGTGGCCCCCTTGGGCCTCTTGTTTTCAACTATTACATGTATCGCAAATGTTGAACTGTGTTTTGGTTTGTGATAGATCATGTTCAATATTTGCTGAAGCTGACCTAGTTTTAATAGAGTTATTACCCTTTGACTTTGTTATTTTCATTACAGTTTCAGATTTCTTGTCTTTTCTTTATTGATACTATTACAGATACCGAACTGGTATTTGTCTGCACATGCATTGAGTTCAGTATTTGTCTCAGATTTATACCGGTAGGGGATTTGTATCGCTTTGCGATAAAAAAAAGTTGTTTGTTCTAAGTAAATATAAAATACTCCCAATATGTATAAAATATTCTAGTCCATGAGAGTGTATTTCCTACAAAAGCCAGTTCGTACCATGTCATAATTCGTAGTTGCGAGAAAAATTGTGGTAGTTACGAGAAAAAAAATGCGTAGTTACGAGAAACAAATTTCGAAGTTACGAAAAAAAAAAAAAAGAAAAGAAATCTCGTTATTACGAGAAAAAAAATTGGAGGTAAAAACTATTCGTTTTTATCAAAAATCGCTGAAAAAAGGAAAAACTCAATAATTTAACCGTCTTTTGGACAAATTTACATCAGATTCTGAAGTTTTAGATATGTGTAAAATATGGTAGACTAACGTAATTTGAAAGTTTAAAAAGTTTGATATTTGCACTTATCTTTGGAAATTTTGTATTTTGTATTTTGTATTTTTTTTTTTGGAAATATGGTATCCCCATATAGATCCGATTTCTTCAAGATACCCCAGAGTTGGAATTGCTTAATTTTATTCAATTTGCAAAATTGAAATGTGATGAATGAAAACATTCATTAACTACTTTTGATATGAGTACTTGTCCAAAGTATGTGAAGACTCCAAAAAATTGAATAAAATAAAGCATTTCCAATTTTCAGCATTTTTATAAAATTTGTTATTTTTTGAGTAGGGCCTTTATACTTTCAGAAAATACTTTCAAATCCCACAAACAATGGGGCCCTCCCCCTCATTCTTGTGATTTGTCCAAAATTGCTGTTTTTTCCGTTTTCAAGTTGAATTTTACTAATAACCATTTATATGCCCAAATGGGGACACCCCCACCCCTACACTGACAGTGACGACTTGGAAACAACACCCCTTGGAAAATGTATAGATCGCTTTAATTCATCAAAATATGAGCCATTTTTATTTAGATGTAGCACTCCTTATTTTGTCCCAAACATAGAACATTAGGATAACGAAACTGTGATCTTACTTACTATTTACAAGGCAAGTATCACTAAAGCTCTAATCGAACACGCGGTTTTTTTCACATGCGTGTAAAATGGTAACATGTGTACCGATCATTTGTAATATAGGATTGTATTTGCTTTATCAACATGTAAGTAAAACCATGCAATGTACAGTTTTTTATTCTGATATAATTTTAGAAGATTGAGACAATGGACTTGTTAAAAATAAATTTTGAAATTAGGAATTTTTTGTATTAGACGTTTAGTAAACAGGTAGGGATTTTACCTTAAAATTCATTAATTATTAAGATCCATGTATTGTAAGATTGTTACATTGCTCTGTGCCATAGAAACATTTTACAGAAAAAATTATCAAAATCGGTTGATCGAGTGCAGAGATAATGAAGTAGAAAGCGTGATGATTGGTGTCATTTTTGTGACACAATTTTCTATACTAGTATTCAATATAAATCTTCTCATGTTGTGGCACCGTTCAAATTTAACTTGAAGTGGTCAGTCAGCGTATTGAAATAGCTATAACTTAAATAATCTTACAGCTATTTGAATGATCTGTACATCATTTTGTTTGTAAAGACTTCAGCTTTTCGTCTTATGTGACAATGATAATTAAGTTGTGTCACCATGGTAACCATTTTAAAACAAAATGACCACCATCGATTTAAATATACAAATTTTAAAAAACTTAAGATTTTTAAACTTAATTTTCACTTGTTTGACTTGAAAGATAATCGAAATAATATTTTAAGAAATACAAAAAAAAATGTGAGATCATTGCTTTAAAGCACTTCATTTCGGTTGCTATGGCAAAAAAGAAATGATTTTTCATGTATCTTAATGTCGATAAAGATATACATTTGTTCTTCTCGGTGAAATTAAGCTAATTTGAAAAGAAAATATAAAGGAAGAAGAAAAAAAAAAAAAAACAAACATGCGATCTAACGAGTCTACCAGTAACAGAGCTATTGTGTAAATAAGCCCCCCTCCCCCCCCCAAAAAAATAACACAAAGAGCACACACGAGAGAATCCTTTAGAGTGCCTACGATAGTTCTGAAAAAAACGTTGATCATTTCATATCATCGTAAATGAAAGTTTAATGTATATATATTTCCCTAGTTCCTTTTTACACTCGTCTTTTAAAGTAAATATAAAAGAAATCGAACACTTTATTGATACATTGTAACTTGTGTGAAATCGTCATGGAAGACATTATCATGCAGTAAATAATCAAGGGGGTCGAGGCGGAAAAATCGGAATGCAGCTAGGTAAACCATGATAAAATTGGGTGTTCTATATATCAAAATAATCGGAAATGTTCAAACTTTAAGTATTTAAGTGCGCAAAATAGAAAGGATGACATCAAAAGTGATACATATTCCCCTGAAAACTGAAAAATGGCACAACTTTCGTTATATTTGGAGTTAAGCTTTTGCGCAACCTCGGTTATCAATCGGAGAGTTCAATCTATCTAACCATACATGAGTTTTACAAAATGAATATTAATAAATAAGCTGAAATAGCCGCCAAACAGAACGACCCACAAATTCTTCATGAGCCGTTCCCCGTGCCATAGATATTTGCAGCGAGAGGTGTACAAATTCGTGCGTTGTCGTCCAAAAACTCGATAATTTCACCGCTTCTGTTCATATTTTCATTACAAATACAATATATATAAAAAGAATAAATATCACTTTAAAGTTTAGAGAAAGAATCATATATTTTTATCAAAAATTCTGGTAGAAATCGCAAGGTAAGTATAGTGCGGTAACCGATAGATCAGTTTGTCAGCTTGAAAGATCACGTGACTGAAATCCCTAAAACAGGTACAATGTACATGTATAATGTGGGTCACTAAGTGTATTTATGTAATTGTGTAAGATACAGCTATACTGAAAATGAATATTTTATAGGCAAACATAGCTAAGAAGCATTTCAGTATGTAAAAGAGTGTAATTTTGAATTACATTTGGAGTATGCATTACTTCGTCCCTGTAACGAGCACCCCCCCCCCCCCCCTCCCGCGAACTCGAAACCTCACAACGCTTCTTTTTCCCAGATCTTTTTTCGTCCGGATCTATTATGTAAATTACAAGCAAATAATATTTCGCTTCATATATTTTATTTCAACGCTTTGATTTTGGGCTACCATTCGATCAACCCCCCCCCCCCCCCAAACCCTCTTGATCTGTCCAAATTTTGAAACATCGAGTTCCCTACATGCATATGCATTGTGATAAGTTTGTGATCATGTTATCTTTGTAAATGATCATTTGTTATTTACTACATTTCATGATGATTTACTTGTAGCAAATCTCCCCCCCCCCCCCAACTTTTCCAATCTGTACCTTTATTTTGATTTTTAAACATAGTACTTGTATATATCATTATGCATACGCCATAATTTCTTTTGGAGGTGCTGTATATGTGAAACATGTACCGGAGCCCCCCCCCCCCAACTTCTGATCCACCGAGTCCCCCTCCCTCTATCACGTACCCGGGGCAGATCTCATTCATTATAACTATATATGAGAAAATAATTTCATTCTTATTTTAAAATTATATATTTTAATGTATGATTTTCTATGCAATTTACTAATTTCTGAATTCATCTTTACAGGTAGACGACATCTCATACAAATGACAATGTCCACGCGTCCAGGCTTCTTTATATACCGCTCGAGTACTCGAGGTAGTGGATTTTGGGTCACGATACATTAGTATGCAAAACGTCATCAGGGGGAAAGTTCAAATCAACACATGACCAAGTGTATTTTTAGCTAGGGGACGGAGATTGTTAGTTTCACTTCTAACAATTTCCCGTTCCCTAAAAAAAATTTACTACGTCACGGGGGTTTTTAAAGACTTAGTTCAGCTTTAAGCCCCTGTCACACCCACACGTCCTCTCGAGAGTTTCTTACTACGTTTGACTCCAGTACGTGAGCAACACGACCTTAAGAGTCCGTACCACGTTAGTAGCGCGTCCTTCCCGTCTTTAATACGTTTAGTAAAGTTCGCACTACGATCGGCCCAAGTTCACACTGCGACGAAGGCGTCTTTGTTACGATAGTACGGCGTTATTACTACGTTCTCGAAGTCCTCATGACGTTCATGCTACGACCATGACACGTTCAAAGGATAAATTGTTTGTACGAGGTCTATTTTGATTTTTCGCCTTCTAAAACCAAGAACGTGGTAAGGACGGCAGAGACGTGACGATCTCCATATGATTATTTTATATGTAAAAGTTTTAGCCGTCCGTACTAGGACCCTACTACGTTCGCAACACGTTTCTAATACGTCCATGAAGTTCGCAAGTAGTCCTTAACACGTTCTGTCATCAGCGCGTCCTCACTTCGACTGTTTTGAACACTTCAAAACGGTCTTGGTGGCTCGGCGTACGGGCACGTTAGTCTGCGTCCTTACTACGACCTCAATACGTATCAGCGAGTTCTTACTATGTTCCCCGCGTCCTTATTATGTTCACGCCACGCCTCGTACAGTTTTGGCGGTCGTAGTGCCAGAACGTGAAGGTGTGACAGGGCTTGAGCACCATCCCACCAATGCTATTTGGAACATAGATTTTATTTGGATATGTTACTCCCTGAGGGCACATGTAGTCAATCAATTTCGGTTTGTCGTTTCTTTAAACGCATTTTAAAAATTTCTGTTTACAAAATTGTCTCAAATTTCTAAAACTTGGGTCCTGTAGCACTATATCCCAGCCATTTTGCTATGTCTTTCGGTATATTTAGGACATAATTTTCACAGATTTTGGTCATATAACAATGTTTAGATTGAGGATCACTGACGAGAGTTAAGTACCCGAAACGTGCATGTCTGGTCCATGTTGTAAATTTATCTGCTCTAAAATGATATATGCTAATGAATTTGAAGACGTTAAACATATGTACCACTTGGTGAGTGTCACTGCTGGTGGACCAAGAGTCGCCGAGGGCACATGTAGCCAAGTTCAATCAATTTCGGTTGGTCGTTTCTTCAAACGCATTTGAAAATTTCTGTTTACAAAATTGTCTCAAATTTCTAAAACTTCTAAAAGCTGGGTCCTGTAGCATCATATCCCAGCCATTTTGCTATGTCTTTCGGTATATTTAGGACATAATTTCACAGATTTTGGTCATATAACATTGTTTAGATTGAGGATCACTGAGGGTTAAGTACCCGAAACGTGCATGTCTGGTCCATGCTGTAATTTATCTGCTCTTAAATGATGCTAATGAATTTGAAGACGTTAAACACTCAATCGACCCTACAGGAAATTTGAAGCCGCGCACTCCCTGTAAAGTAAATGCACAAATTTGATTAAAAAAAGTAAAGCCAGAGGGCTCTACTGAAAAATATTTGGCGGCTCCTGAAAATCACTGTGTCTGGAAGCATCACTTATCAGGATTAATATCCGACACGAATGTCTGGTGCATATTAAATTGGTTTAAAATTTTCCTCAAGAAGGTATAGATTTGGGTCACTTCCGTTTTTATTGTAATTATATTTCTCTCGCATACTTTAAGGCATGTGTCAAAGAACTTTTGGAACGGCCCTCGTATATTTCTCTCAGTCACTCTACTGAAAGATGGTTTTATGCACTAATAAAGTATTTCAATAAGATAAGATAAATATAGGATCTCAAATTATTTTCTATTTCATACGGTATTTATGAAACGAGTTGTGTGGATTTTACATCCCTGAGCCTTTGCGAGGGGATTAAAATCACACAAAGAGTTTCATAAATACTGTATGGAATAGAAACATCATTTGAGATTCTTTTTATCACATGAAATATCACGTAATAGATCGAAATAACGTCAAAATTTTATAATTCCGACTTCATTTCTTGCAAATAAGGCGCCAACGTCGCCGTTTCTTTTGTGACGTCACAAAGGATCTGGAGCGCTTCATCCAATGACTACGCTCCCAAAGTGATATGTAACGTGTTATCATAACATTTTTTATGACATTGCTTTATATAACTGAATAAAGGGTGTATCATGTGATGATAATAAATATAAAACACATTCTTTGTAAGAATTTCAGACTGAGTGTTCTCTTGTGAGCGATGTGCCCGGAGCCTATTCTTCAGTTGCGTAATTCTACGTACTCATGTTTCAAATGTATATACTGCTAAAAAAGTATAGAATCACACTACCATTTCTCGTATACATTCAACCAACAGGTACTCTGTTACCATACAAAACTTGCGAAGTATAAGAAAATCATAAACTTTGGAATTCTCACAGTACAAAGTCAAGACATAACTGAACACAAATATGGGATCAATTTGAATGTAATTGTCCTTCCAGGAAACTGCTAGAATTTTGAAAAGTGTTGCATTTTTTGAAATTTCAGCAATTTGCAGAATGAAGCCCTCAATTTAAGTCTTTTTGTCCTGTAATTTTGAGACATAAAGTGTCTTCTTCGTGACGATGGTGTTTCGGTGCCATGGTCAGTAGTCAACAAGAAATGGTTAAAATGCAAAAACATGGAAAATTCAAAATTATCACTTTTTTGCAAATCCTCGGTAGTTTCCTGGAGGGTATATTTTAAACAAATGACAGATAGATTCCGACAGAGTTATTTTTAACCTACCAGGTCAGATTATTAGAATTCATAATCAAACGATTATCTAATACGTGTATTCTACTCAATATGGTGGGAATTGACTAGAAGGTATAGAGAAAACCCATTGTAATTCTAAACTATATTTGAGCAGTATATATAAATTCTAAAATACTAAAATATATATCAAAGAAGTACCTATCAATTATTCAGTCTCAAAGTCGAGAAGGCAAGGCAAAATCACAAAAATTTCCATTGAAACGGTTGCGAACCTTTGAATAAATGATTATCATTATTATACCGTATGAATTAGAAAAAAAAATTCGAAAATTTCTGTTACCAAATTTCTTGAAATTTCTAAAACGTATGTCCTGTTACTGGTACAGTAGCATCATCATATCCCACCCATCCTGCTACGTGTTTCAGTACACTTTTGAACATAATAGTTTTCACACTCTTTGGTCATATGACTGTTGTGTTGCATTAAATCAGGAGACACTCACCGGGCACCTGGTCTCACTTCGGAATGTTATTCATTCCGAGGTTCGCAACCGTTCCTATGGAAATTCTAATGATTTTGCCTTCCCTTCTGAGACTGAATAAGTGCTAGGCACCTCTTTAATGTTTATTGATTGAGGATCATTGACGAGGGTTAAGTATCCGAAACGTGCATGTCTGTCCATACTGCATGACAAATATGGATAATGACCATATCCCTGTATACAGCACAAAATCGATAATTCAAAAATCAGAAACCGAAGGCATACAAAATCAGGACAAAACAGGAACCAAAGCAAACAAACAAAAACCTCCACCATATGAAAAGAAGCGAACTCCCGATATGGGAGTGAGACCAGGTGCCCAGGAAGAGTAAGCATCTCCTGCTTGCATGCAACACCCGTCGCTTCAATTCGGTAGAACTGTCACATCCGGTTACTTCCATTTTGGAAGATATTTCCATTTTGGAAGATATAGAGTACAATCTTTGGTTGGATGGTTCAAATGGTCTATGACAGAATATCATCCACCATTCTTGAGAGTGGAACATCATAGTGTATGACGAGTTCCCCATATCGACCGTAGAACTTCCTCAGTGACGATGTTAGTCGGTCACAAACATATCCCTGACTAAGAAGCTTATCTGAAAGACGCCTAGCTCTCAGAACAAAATCCGTATATTTGGTACTTGCTCTGGCATAGCGTATCAACTGAGATATGAACACGCCATAAGCAGGCGATGAAGGGATGTTGCTACTCAGAAAAGGAAAGTTTGTAATGCTGAAATTGAAGTCGTCACGTTTGTCATAGAGTGAGGTGTTCATGTGACCATCAGTGTCGTAGGACAACATTATGTCCAAATAGGATGCTGAATTATTTGTCTCTGTGGTTTCTTTGACTTCAAGCTCCGAAGGATAGATACTGCTCAGGTAATCCGCGAATTTTGGATTATTGATGGACAACACATCGTCTATGTATCTGTAAGTGAAGTTAAAGTCAGAAGCTAAGTATCTTTTCCCTTCAGAGACCAAAGATTGAATGAATTCAGCTTCGTACGAGTAAAGGAAAATGTCGGCAAGGAGTGGGGCACAATTGGTCCCCATTGGAATTCCGACAATTTGCTGGAAGACCTTTCCTCCAAACACCACAAAAATGTTGTCGATCAGAAAGTTTAACATCTGAATAATGTCTGTCTCAGTGTACTTATTTTCAGAATCGGACTTTTCTTTTACAAAGTAGGTTTTGTCATAGTTAACAACAATAAATTTGTATTTGCGATTACCGTTCTTACTTGTAAACGCATTACTTATAATTTTTGCGAGTCTTTCTTTCAATTTAGAATGTGGAATTGTAGTGTAAAGTGTCGAAAAATCAAAACATGTTATCTGTTCTTCAATGATGTTATTGAATTTGAAGACGTTTAACATTATGTTAAAATTCGATATTTTGATCTTTTCTTTGATAGGTAATCGACTTCGTGACATCTCCGTAGTGGTCGCAGATAAGTATGGGAAATACGATCAGACCTGTGGTCACTTCAGAGGTCCTGGCACTCATGTTCCAGTGGTCCAAATGGTTTGTCCAGCCGAAACCAGAGGAAGATTTGTTAAAGTGCAGATGGCTTCAGGGCTAAAACTGCCACTTACACTGTGTGAAGTCGAAGTTTGGGGCTACTGATATATTTATTATTTCAATGTTTTTCTTGATAAGCGTATAAAATAGAGATGTAGTTACGATGTATGCAATATTGAATTTTACCTCGGTTTAAAACAAAGAATATGTAACAGAATTGTAGTATCTCAGCATTTACTGTTTAGTAATTGTAGTCTTATCCAAAAAAAGAGAAGCGATGACGTGAAGTTATCAGGGTCTTGTCGAAGTATAAAACAGCTGTGCAAGTAAAATTTGATTAGGTAACTTTTTGCTTATCTGATGTTTAGATGAAATTAGATGATAAATGAAAATCTTTCACCACTTACTACTATCTTTCTGTTTATTAAAATTCATTGCTAAGCTGTAGAAAAAAAAACAAAAAACTTTTGAACCAACCCTCTGCTGATTTTTGGTCACTAGTTTAATTTAATTATGCGTCTGAATAAGTCCTACTCAAAATTTTGAGCCGTTCATATTGACAAAAATGCTGCCTTACGATTTGAAATGCATCTAGTGATATTGTGACTTATTTCCTTTGGCAGTATGGAACAGTTAAACTTGTTTCCCCATCGATGGATGTTTAAAGTGTAATGATTATACCTCCTCCCCTTTTTGTCGCCTGTTTGGCCCTTTATCAATTTGACATCATAAATTATTTTGTTATCTCAGAAACTTGTAATTTCATCCAAAAATATAATCAAAGGAGGTTAACATACTAGCACAATTCCTTCAATGAAATTATTTTTTTAACTATCCTGCTGAATCGATCATTCAGAAATTCGGATCCGCACACTCTTTTGCAAATGCACAAATTAGAATTAAAAGAAATGAAACTAGAGGACGCCACCAAAATACATTCGGTTATGTCTGAAGAATACTTCGACAATTAATTGAGTACCACTGATAAGGCTTTTCTAACCGAAACACGTGTTTGATGCATTAAAATTGGTTTCAAATTTTCCTCAAGAAGATTTACGAGTTGGATTATTTCCATATCATTTTCTTTGGCCTCTTTAAATACTTTAAGTTTGAAGCTCTTGCGATGAGGATTCATATGTGTGAAAAATTTAT
Organism: Pinctada fucata; assembly: GCA_028142955.1. Classification (NCBI taxonomy): domain Eukaryota; kingdom Metazoa; phylum Mollusca; class Bivalvia; order Pterioida; family Pteriidae; genus Pinctada; species Pinctada fucata. Next base: position 4,654,740 of record AP027107.1, on the reverse strand, counting down.
GAATCAGTACACCTATTTCCAAATATTTATATTTTCTTTGCTTGTGAAGTTCCGACATGCAACCAGTTTTGCATACCTACACTTACTATTCATATTGCTGAAACATCTCTGTTCAATTTAAAGATTTCTTTTAATGAATTGCTTCAATAAAATAGAAATTACTTTACGGGATTTGTTTGTTATTTAGGGATCTGTGACTTCCTGTGCCGATTCTAAATTTTTAATTGAGAAGGGGTTTTGATATCAAACAAATTAATGTCTTTAGATACCTCTATCATTTAATTTCCATTGTCATTTTCAAGAAACGAAGATTCTGATTGGCTGAGAAATTTTGTTGATACATCGATCAACACAATTTTTCACGAAAGTCTATTTATAGCACTATTTTTAGAACCGGGGGTTCCCTCAAACACGAATGAACTCGTTGCTGAAAATACAATTTGTTGATGTTTGCTTATCATTTCAAGGGTACCATTTCTTTTCTACTTACTTAAAAATTAACAGTGCATGTCGAATTTGCTCAAACTGGTCCTTATTCCAAGCATAGAGAGAGACGATCATTCGCTGTTTGAATCATGGCGGCTGCCATAACTTGTTTTGGCAGACTATCACTGCGAAACCCTCCGAATTACGAAATATAGTGCGGTGATTGATTATTTTTAGATCCAAGAAAACAGTCTGTTTTCCATAAATAGATGACAATTAAATGATAAGAAATGAATCTTATATTTTTTCTGTTGATGCAGGTATCACCCGAAAAATTGGACAGAAAACTTATGCATCAACGCGCTACGCGCATTGATGCAGTTTTCTGTCCAATTTTTCGGGTGATACCTGCATCAACAGAAAAAATATAAGATTCATGTCTTAAATAAATCCGGATGAGTTGGAAGGTTAAATGCAGGTGATCATGTTTACCAATCCAATTGCCTTTACAAAATATAGCAATGCACAAGGCAGATTGCCGTTCAAAGTTAGCTACTAGTGTACATTTTGCTCACTTGCCAGTGGTTGCGTTGCTTTATTTATTTGTTTGCTTGTTATCCCTCTTTGTGTGAGACGTCTATTGGCAAGAGGAAATTAACATTCTATATTGTAGATGACATCAGTGGCTTTATTCAACCTATTTGACATTAAGTACTACTGACGAGGATTTCGAAATACGGGTCTAGTACAAAAAAAAATTGGTACTATAGAATGATAAACGTCTTCTAATTCAATAGCATCATTTAAGATCAGATAAATTTGCAGCATGGACCAGACATGCACTTTTCGGGTAACCATCGTCAGTGATCCTAAATCTAAACAATGTAATATGGCCAAAGAGTGTAAAAATTAATATATCCAAAAATGTACCGAAATGACGTAGTCGGATGTTTGGGATATGATGCTTAAGGACCCACGTTTTAGAAATTCGATGTACCTTGTTCAGGTACATCAAGAAATTAATGAAAAAAATTAATTCATAATTATAATTTCCTTGTTTATTTGGATCTTTATTGTTTGTTGTATTCATCAATAAATGTTTACAAATTGGTTATAGAAAGGACAATCTTATTTCAATTTTAAATGATACAGATTCTGAATAAGATGATTATATAGCAATTTCCTTGGTGTTTTAAAATTTCTCTTTAGTATAGCCGTTAAATCGGTTCGGTGTTTTTTCATTACAAATGTTTTATTGGACAGGAAAAGTTTATCGATTTTAGAAATCAAATTTTTGTTCCGGGTCGGACAACAAAACATATCCAGCTGGTGCATTTGATCGATATTTCCTGTATAACTATATTACATGATAGCAATATTGATATAGTTCTACCTTAAAATCTCATATACTTATTTGCAAACAATTCTATTATCTCGGTAACTATAAGGCCGTTTAGCAGAGACTGCAATAATAATTGACTAGTCATTATGTCTCCCCTCCAACGGGGAGGAGACATATTGGTTTTGCCTTCGTCGTCCGTCTGTCTGTCTGTCTGTCTGTCCGTCTGTCACACATCGTGTCCGGGCTATATCTCCTGAACCGTTTGCCCGATCACTTTCATATTTTAGTATGTTGTTGCTTATGACCCGAAGGTTTCACATCACCTTGACCCAAGGTCATGTGACCAAGGTCAAGGTCACTTAGTGCATTTTTAATGAAATTATGCATACATTCCTGTCCGGGCTATGTCTGTCTGTCCGTCTGTCACACATCGTGTCCGGGCTATATCTCCTGAACCGTTTGCCGGATAACTTTCATATTTAAGTATGTTGCTGCTTATGACCCGAAGGTTTCACATCACCTTGACCCAAGGTCATGTGACCAAGGTCAAGGTCACTTAGTGCATTTTTAATGAAATTATGCATACATTCCTGTCCGGACTATATCTCTTGAACCGTTTGCCGGATCACTTTCATATTTTAGTATGTTGTTGGTTATGACCCGAAGGTTTCACATCACCTTGACCCAAGGTCATGTGACCTAGGTCAAGGTCACTTAGTGCATTTTTAATGAAATTATGCATACATTCCTGTCCGGGCTATATCTCTTGGACCAATTGCCGGATCACTTTCATATTTTAGTATGTTGTTGCTTATGACCCGAAAGTTTCACATCACCTTGACCCAAGGTCATGTGACCAAGGTCAAATTCACTTAGTGCATTTTTAATGAAATTATGCAAACATTCCTGTCCGGGCTATATCTCTTGAATCGTTTGCCGGATCACTTTCATATTTTAGTATGTTGTTTTTTATGACCCGAAGGTTTCACATCACCTTGACCCAAGGTCATGTGTCCAAGGTCAAGGTCACTTAGTGCATTTTTAATGAAATTATGCATACATTCCTGTCCGGGCTATATCTCTTGAACCGTTTGCCGGATCACTTTCATATTTTAGTATGTTGTTGCTTATGACCCGAAGGTTTCACATCACCTTGACCCAAGGTCATGTGACCAAGGTCAAGGTCACTTAGTGCATTTTTAATGAAATTATGCATACATTCCTGTCCGGGCTATATCTCTTGGACCAATTGCCGGATCACTTTCATATTTTAGTATGTTGTTGCTTATGACCCGAAGGTTTCACATCACCTTGACCCAAGGTCATGTGACCAAGGTCAAGGTCACTTAGTGCATTTTTAATGAAATTATGCAAACATTCCTGTCCGGGCTATATCTCTTGAACCGTTTGCCGGATCACTTTCATATTTTAGTATGTTGTTTTTTATGACCCGAAGGTTTCACATCACCTTGACCCAAGGTCATGTGTCCAAGGTCAAGGTCACTTAGTGCATTTTTAATGAAATTATGCATACATTCCTGTCCGGGCTATATCTCTTGAATCGTTTGCCGGATCACTTTCATATTTTAGTATGTTGTTGCTTATGACCCGAAGGTTTCACATCACCTTGACCCAAGGTCATGTGACCAAGGTCAAGGTCACTTAGTGCATTTTTAATGAAATTATGCATACATTCCTGTCCGGGCTATATCTCTTGAACCGTTTGCCGGATCACTTTCATATTTTAGTATGTTGTTGCTTATGACCCGTAGGTTTCACATCACCTTGACCCAAGGTCATGTGACCAAGGTCAAGGTCACTAAGTGCATTTTTAATGAAACTGTACTTACATTCCAGTCCGTGCTTTATCTCTTGAACCGTTTGCCGGATAACTTTCATATTTTAGTATGTTGTTGCTTATGACCCAAAGGTTTCACATCACCATGATCCAAGGTCATGTGACCAAGGTCAAGGTCACTTAGTGCATTTTTAATGAAATTATGCATACATTCCTGTACGAGCTATATCTCTTGAACCATTTGCTGGATCATGTATTATGTCCAGGCTTAATCTTTTGAACTGTGATCGGATCACGTTATATTTTAGTATGATGGTGCTGATGACCCAAAGGTTTCACACCTCCTTGATCCGAGGTCATATGACTAAGGTCAAGTATTACATTTTTTAATGAAATTGTAAATGCTATTGAGTCTGGGCTTTATCTGTGGAATCGTATACTGGATCACTCTTATACTATAGAATGCTGTTGCTCAGGATTGGAGGGTTTCTTATCATCTTGACCCAAGGTCATGTGCCCAAGGTCAAGATCATTTAGTTCTTTTTAATGAAATTGTACGTACTAATATTGTCTGGGCTATATCTCCTGAACCCTTCTTACAATTGTTTTCATATTTTAGTATGTTGTTTCTAAGGACTAAATGTTTCTTATCACATTGTCCTAAGGTCACATGGTTAAGGTAGCTTCTTACTTTGGTAATGAAATTGTATATGCTAAGCATGTCCAGGCTGAAATTGTCTATGCTAATAATGTTTAGGCTTTATATTTTGAACCGTGTATCCAATCACTAATTCAGTGTTTTGTTGCTCATGATCCATACAATGTTAAACGTCTTCAAATTCAATAGCATCATTTAAAAGCAGATAAGTTTGCAGCATGGACCAGACATGCATGTTTCGGGTACTTAACCCTCGTCAGTAAGTGTAGGTTTCAGATCACCTATATCCAAGGTCATGTGACCAAAGTCAATTTCTTTAAATATGTTTATAATGAAATTGTATATGCCAATCATGTTTGGGCTTTACCTCAAACAATGTAATGAATCACTTTCATGTTTTAGAATGATGTTGCCCATGACTCAAAGGTTTCACATCATTTTGCATTTTGGCCTAAGGTCAAAGTAACTTAGAGGGAGGGGGGGGGGGGAGACATCTGTTTTTTTTATGAAAAACATTTTGTTTAATTTTCGTTTATTATTTACTAATCACCTGATCAAGTGGATTTGATTGTGTTTTTATCGAAGCAATAAATTAGCTCCCCACAGGTTCTGATTTTTACAAAAACTTCTTTAATTTCGTTCTATCGTTTCTTCAACGCATTCTAAAACTTCTGTTACCAAAATTTCATGAAATTTCTTAAACGTTGGTCCTATAGCATCATATCAAAACATCCTGCTACTTCTTTCGTTACAATTTTGGATATGATAACTTTCATACTCTTTGCCTATATTACATTGCTGAGATTGAGGATCAGTGACGAGGGTTAAGTCCCCGAAACATGCATGTCTGGTCCATGCTGCAAATTGATCTGATCTTAAATGATGCTATTGAATTTGAGGACGTTAAATTTTTTTACCAAACAAACAGTTCTCTTTAAGGGCACGGCGCCATAAACTAGGAACTGCATAATTCTCAAATATCATTATTTAACAAGGCAATGAAAAATTGAAATATCCAGTTCCTCAATTCCATTCTACTCGGAAATGATGAAACAAAATCGAATAATTGCAAATTATCATTGATATTATAATGAGACAAAAGAATATTGAAACTCAGACTCTTATAAAAAGTAAATTTCTTAGTTTATTGTACTGGACCCGATTATATATGCATTTTTGTCCTGTAGCATCATATCTCATCCATTCTGCTACGTCTTTCTTACATCTTTGAACATAATAACTTCCACATTCTTTGGCTAAATTACATTTAATTAAGTACCCGAAACGTGCAAGTGTGGACCATGCTGAAAATTTATCTGTTCTTAAATGATGCCATTGAATTTGAGGACGTTTAAGATTTGTACCACTTGGTGAGTGTCACTGCTGGTGGACCAGGAGTCTCCGAGGGTTATGTAGCTAAGTTAGATCAACTTCGGTTGATCATTGTTTCATTGCATTCGAAATTTTCTGTTATCAAAATCACTTGAAATTTCTAAAAATGTGGGTCATGTAGCATCATATCTCATCCATCCTGCTACATTTTTTAACATAATAACTTCCACATTCTTTGGCCATATTACATTGTTTAGATTTAGGATCACTGACGAGGGTTAGGCCCCCGTAACGTGCATGTCTGTAAATTTATTTGTTCTTAAATGATGCTATTGAATTTGAAGACGTTTAACATATAATTGAGTTTTGTTCTTGGTTGGAGAAGTAGCATATCCGAAATATAAGGAATCCAATGTGTATTTCATTATCATGTGGTATCTCAACCACAAATCTTACTACAATGCGAGAAAAATTGGTTTAACGTTTCTTTTATCTTCAACAATTCTCCTCATGACTTTTGTCCACTGGCGGATGATATTTCATTCAATAATTTTGGATGTATTATCCTGGTTGCTCACGTGCCAATTCAGTTAAGTGATTATCGGATAATTTGCAAAACGTATTATTTGTTCTTTACATCAGACACCAAGTTTGTTATTAATCAGTGAATGAAAGTAAATCCTTACCATACTCCAAAACACCACAATCGAAAGGCTTACGAATTTTAGAAAACAAAAATACGAAAAGAAAATAGGACAAACATACGGAGATAATGACACAAACTTATCTAAGGAACCATCTCCAGTACAAATACGGGAGCATTACACATGGAGATGCATTGTAAGTGGTGTTGTTTAAACGTGCCGTACTACTATTTTCGTATATGACATGACAAATATGTATAAAGACCATATCCTAATGCACAGTATAAAATCAATAATTCAGAAAATCATAAACCGAAGGCATATAAGGGTCATGTGATCATGGCCATCAGTGTCGTGGGACAACAATATGTCCAAGTAGGATGCTGAATCTGAATTAAGATTATCACATCAAGCTCTTTGGCCGTATTGCATTGTTTAGATTGAGGATCACTGACGAGGGTTGAGTACCCTGAAACGTGCATGTCTGGTCCATGCTGCAAATTTATCTGATTATAGATGATGCTTTTGAATTTGAAGACATTTAACATGATCCCTTTTACATATCTAATGTAATTATAGTATCCAAGTCGGTAGTATCAACAAGGAAGCCAAAGTCCATGCCAATTTCTGTCTTAGTGCTAACAACAGACGTCCAAATTAATGAAATATTAACTGGCTTTCAAGAGAGTGATTCTTGTGAAATTTAGTAGCAAAAACAAGTGCTAAGTATCCAATCATAAGTATCCGAACACGTGGCTGGTTCATTCGAATTGGTTTGAAATTTCATTCAAAAAGGTAATGAATGGGAACACTTCAGTTTCTTACATATGTTCAATTTCAATGCTGACAAGTTTATTTTTGTGTTTATTTATATGGTTTTCGGAGAAGATATTTCATCTTTAAGTTTATAAAAAAAGTTTTTTTTCCTCAAAGGAAGTAATATTAAAAATAATGTTGTAGATATGAGTGTTGTTAGATTGCTTTCCGGCGCTAGTGCTAGGGACGATTTCCTTTTGCGACAAATAAGTTTACTGTGGACAACACACTTACTTTTCAATTTTGAATCAATTTTGCTTAAGGATCGAGCAACCTAATAGAGTAATTCCGGTTTCAGTTTACGCACATTTTCCTGATTTCCCGACAAATGCCGATGATTTCATGATCTGGAATTTTCGGGGTTACAGAGTAGATCATTGTATGAGAAGGGCAACCCATAATTTTAGTTAGAAAAGTATGTATAGCATTCTTTGTGAAGAAAAATGAAAATTACTGTCTGTGGTATTTATTATTGAAAATACATTAGGGTTTGATTACCTTAAGTAATAAGGATGAGGAGTCATTATACGAAAACAAATCATCTTTTGTAAGAAAAGGGAAGGATCTCCAGCATGACCACCCGGCACTCACACAGCGAAATAAACATAAAAGACGTACCGAACCGTTATTCAGTCTCAAAGTCGAGAAGGCAAAGCAAAATCGTGAAAATTCCCATCGAAATGGTTGCGAAACAAACACACAAGAAGTGACACATAAATGACATTAGGCAAAAGTACAAATCGCAAAAAGACACAACAATATTAACTAGAACATACAAAACAATCGAAACAGACGAACAGAAACATCAAACACTAATGACATTATTGAAGCAACATTTAAAAATTTGTTGGAAACGGAGTTGGAAGCTTCATTTTTCTTGATACATGTATATTGTGAAAATTGTAAATAAAAACAATGTCATACTGATAATTTGTATATGATAACATAAATTATATGTTCCTGGTTGTGCAAATATGTGTTTCCAGCTGATACGCTCGTTCAATATTTTCCGCAGAAGGGTTTCATGATAAATAAATATTTAGATATCATTTAGAATTACAGAAAAACCATAAATCTGTTATTTCCAAAATGGCTAATGATGTATGCAGTTAAACCAGCTGCCTTAGCGACCCACTGTATAAACATACGTCCAAATAAATTTGATTCCTAATTCAGAATATTTGCCACTGGATTTACAATGATTTGAAAAAAAATTGCTACATTATTTAGCATTTTATCCTTCGCTTGAAAAAGGATAGTATAGAATAAAATCTTTAGAGATAGTAAGACCATTATCTAAAGAATGACCACATTTATATTTACATGTAAGACTGAAATTTCTTCCTACAAGGAATCTGCAATTTAGAAATTAGATGAAAAGGGCTACATGGGATTTCTTTTGGGCATATTTTGGCTAAACGGAATGCTGATAAAGATTTAGTATCCAAAACATGCATGTCTGTTGCACTGCATTCAGAATTTTTTTTTCTCTCCGGAGGGCTGCCATCTGTCTGCAGATTTGGACAGCTTACTTCCTTTGCAAGAAAGGAGAAGATCTCCATCCGGACCTGGTTGCAGTACTAACAAAAAAAGATCAAAACACCCGAAGCGCAAACACAGAGAAAACGAGTACAGCAAGGGACGAAAAAGAGACACACGACATAGAAACATTTAACACAAAAGACTACACATAAACCAACGAGACCAATGGGTAATCGGTGCCGACTTAGGACGGCCAACTGCTACGAAAGTAACAAATTGCAAAATATAGCACTACCAATTATGAATAAGATGGAATCTTTTTGGGAAGGACATCAAAATATTTTCTTCTATGTGAACAAAGACGTATGAAATTAAATAGATGCTCTATTCATTTTGATACAAAATTAAATATCGACGGACCCCTAGCAAGCTAGAGGTGGGACCAGGTGCCCGGGAGGAGTAAGCATCCCCTGTTGGCTAGCCGTACCCGCTGTCGATATCTATGAAGTATGGAAATGAAAATGTATAAAATTCATGCACTGTCTGACGTTATGTCTATATAGAAAGTGCTATGGCAACAATGTCAGGGAAGTATATTCAAAACGCTTACTGTCAAACCCCTCGCGAGGAACTTTTTTACGAGCTCCACACGGCAAAGGGCATAAGTGTGACACAAATGAGTTAAAGAAGATCCTGACGATAATCTCAACAGCACTCACAGTTTTGAATATTTTCCCTGACATTGTCGCCATAGCATTTTCAATATAGACAAAGCCTCAGTCAGTGCATGTATTTTACATATTGTTTCATTTTCGTGCGTGAACATCGACGGCGGATGCGGCTAGCCAACAGGGGATGCTTACTCCTTCCGGGTACCTGGTCCCACCTTTAGCTTGCTAGGGGTCCGTCGATGCTCAATTTTGTGCTCTGTTGTGAGTGCTGTTGAGATTATCGTTAGGATCTTCTTTAACTCACAATAGAGCACAAAATTAAATATCGACGGACCCCTAGCAAGCTAAAGGTGGGACCAGGTACCCGGAAGGAGTAAGCATCCCCTGTTGGCTAGATAATAAAATGTTAATTATAATCGTAGACAATTTTTACTTTAAACAAATATATAGTGGTGAAATGTTCCAGAAATGTAAGCTACAAAAATCATTTTAAGGTGCTCAAAGCAATGAAACTTCTTGAAAAAAAATGAGGAAGTACAAGATGGTACCAATTGAAATAACGTCATATAACTTGATATGTTTCTCAAAATTTCAAAACATGGAAAAATAAGACATCGCAAATAATCAATGATATATGATCACGATCACTTTTCTGAAAATCATAACTTGTAGAGCTTACAAAACCATGGAAATAAACCATTAGAAAGTCAATCGTTTGTCAATCGTTTGAGTGGAAGTAATCGCCCTTTAATATGTTACAGGCACTGATATCAGTACATGTATCCCCACAACTCAGCTCGCTAAAATAAATCATCCCCGTGGTTCTTCTTTCTGTTCAGATTAGATAATCCTAAATATTTGACATTTTTTAAAAAGAATATTTGTTTTCTGCTCCATTTATCAATTGAAAAAATGGAATCCTTCAACTAAAAATTAAGTTCTAATTGCCTTATACCGATATCATTTAGCAGTGAGTGAAAGTCAAACACAAAATGTTACTCCATTTCATTTCAAGTGGTTGAAAGTATATTTTATGGTACTTCAATGTTTCACAAATGTTATTGATATTAATTATAATTTACATGATTGCACATATCTTATGGGTTCTGTAAGAGTATATATTCTTTCAAGTAAATATGAATAAATTCAAACTACAGAGGTATACAGCATCAACATGTCTTTTCTTTGGAGATTCGTTTGTTTTCTGATTTTCATTAAATTCGCAAGTTCAGGGTCAAGAAGAAACCGTAAGTAATGTAAAAAATGTTAAACGTCTTCAAATTCATTAGCAGTATTAAAGAACAGATGAATTTTCAGCATGGACCAGACATGCACATGAAAACATTCTGCTTATTATAATTTGCATTTGATTTTCCTTCTGTGAAAAGAGTCCAGAGGCTTTTGTACTTGTACATTCCACTCTGCCAGCGTATCCTATATCCGATCGTCCTACTAGCTGTCTACTTGTCTATCATACCTAAGCCGTCAATAATATTTTGCCATATTTGGTGACCCTTAGATAATTTGGTATGTAAGTATAGATTATGAAAGTGCAAATCACATTACAGTTTTTCCGTTATTGGATGATTACCATCAGTCTACTGCACTTTGACTTATATTTGTTCATTTTTTTGTAAATGGTGTTCCTTAACAGACACTTCTTTTCCTCAAATTATTAATAACAATATTGAATTATGTCCTTGTTTTTAAATGATACTGCGATAGTGATTTAAATTACACTTTGATACTAATCATACCATAATTTGCATTAAATATGTAACATGATTCATGTGATATTTGCATATAATATGTTTAGACTATGTACATGTTTAAAGCCTTCATACACAAATATTTACATTACTAGTAGATTCCCCATGTTAAACGCCCATTAGGCAACTAAAATTATATTCCAATATCTTGGGTTGCTATTGTGACGCATGTTCAAGATTTGCATGTAGGGAGAATTTATCAACGTTCAAATACATTTAAAGCTAGAACAGACAAAATATGCGAAGAGCATGCAAATAAAAATGACCGATATTTAGAATAAATAGAAGGGAGGAGATCTCCAACAAGACCCCGTTGCAGCATCAACAGTAAAACACCAAAACACCCTATGCAAAAACACAAAAGACGAGTACAGCACGAGACGGAAAAGAGACACACGACATGTAAACATCAAACACAAAAGACTACACATAAACTGACGAGACCAATGGGCAACCGGTGCCGACTTTGGACGGCCATCTGTCACGCAAGTAGCAAATGGTGTGGTTATCCTGGATTACGTGCGCACAACTCTCTCACTTCTCCAATTACCCAGAGGTCTCGAAGAACGTACAATTGTGGTGTAAAAACACCTCCTCACTGTAAGATGACATCACACAAACAAGACCGCGAAACGCAGAGGCCCCATAGACACAGATGAATATGTAAATGGATATAGAAAGAGGGCATGCGTAATACAGTCCGTGCTCTGCCGGCTGTAGCGAGCTCATGTATGTAATCACCCGAGGAGTCCGACTGACATTCAGAGAGGACAGGTGGTCGGGGCCCTGTCGTCTCTAAAGAGGTTTGGACAGGGCCCGTCATGGAGTCCCGTAGTCACAGTCAGTCAGAGTGCAAGTCTCAAGGATGCGCTTGTACAAGACTGTGGATTGGTCAAGTACCAAGCCTAGTGTCCGTCTGGTGACATTAGGATCATGCCCACGGTATAAAAGGCGTTTGATGATTCTGACGCATTTTCGATGGTTATGCTGCCTACCTTTGATCCTTTTTATTTTGTTTATCATATCACCATAAAAGACAGGTTGTGTAATACCCATAGTAATGTACTCTGTTGCATGTATAGATCCGAATTTTTAAAGAGGTTGACAGTAAGTTTTGTAAAATTTCCAGAAAGTCTTAACTAGTTTATGAAAGCGGAAACCCTGACCTAAAAGTTTTTTGGTAATTTGTAAATTTCTACTGTGAAAATCTAAAATATCAGTACATGCTCTAGCGTACCGGATGATCTGTGATATGTAAATGCCGTATGACGGTAATCTTGGAACATCACCGTCAAGCCAGGGGAAATTTACTATGTTGAATCCAAAATCATCCCTTTTGTCATAAACACTTGTATGAATCTTTCCGTTTACAATTTAGATATTTAGGTCCAAAAAGGGTGTTTCTGTATTTGAAAGGTTTTCCTTGTTAAGGGTTAATTCTTGTGGATAAATTTCATTCTTATATAATTCAAAAGCAGGATTGTCAATGGTTAGAATATCATCCAGATACCTAGAAGTATTATTGAAACATTTCAGCTCATCAAATTTTCTTTGCTTTTGAAGATTTTGGATAAATTGTTTTTCATAAGTATATAAAAATAAATCTGCAACAAGAGGCGCACAGTTAGTACCCATAGGAATTCCTACAACCTGCTTGTATAGATCCTCACCACATCTAACATAAATATTGTCCAAGAGGAAGGACAAGGCATTACACAGGTCACTACATGTCCATGATTTGTATGATTTGTAGTCTGTCGAGGAAAAGAAACCCTTCGATTCAGATGTACAAATGTAAGTTTTTCACTCTCGATCAAAACACCATTTAATGAGATTAGATAATCGATAATTAATTTTGTCATGAGGAAGTGTGGTGTACATATTGGAGAAGTCGTATGAAGAAATCGTATTGGCTTGGAAATTTCCAGATTTCATTTTTTTAATCACATTACCTGAATTCTTAATAGACCAAAATAAATTTACATCGTTCCTGTTTAGAACCGTTTCACAATATCTAGTTATGTGTTCTTTAATAGCAGTAAGTGCTGACGTCAGATTTCTAGACAAAATTGTAGTGGAATTACTAGAATTAGCAATAAATCGAAATTTGTAAGGAGACTTGTGCAGTTTCGGTATGCAATATAGTGTTGGGAGATCCAATTTAGAAATAGAGATATTGAATGAAGACAGTTCACTGTTATGCTTGCCTAAAATGTTAGATGCACTTTCATTGCTTTTGATATATGTATTAGTAGACGAAAGTTCCGAAATCAAAGTTGATATGTAGTAACGTTTTCAAATGATAATGGTGTTGTTGGCTGCTTTATCAGCTGGTGCAAAGACATATTTTTCATGTAATTTACTTAGTTTGGATTTGAAATATCTTTCTGATTTGGAACGTGGATTTTGAAAAAGATGAGGGTTTTTATGGAAGTTATCTATTCGAATATCCGTTATATCTAAAATGTGGTTTTTCCAGTCATTCAGAGCATGCGGTTCGACTCCTTCTGATTTACACCATCTTTTCGTATAATTATCTAAGGCTTCCGTAAGCACTTCACGGCATTTGACAAAATCTATCTTGGATGGGATTCTATACTTAGGTCCTTTTTTAAGAAGACCACGGAGCTGTCTGTCATGGATAATTGAAAAGTCACCTGTAACAACATGGCCAGCTGGTTTGTAGAGATATTTAGAAGTTGCACATTCTCAAGATGCAGGACACGATTCAAGTATGTCAGGATCCGTTGTAACTTTATCATAGTTAAAAACAAAGTTTCGAATAGGTTTCTTGTACTTAAAACAAATAAGAGGTGGATCTAAATTTTCAAAATATTGAGGAATGGTACTTTGTACGCGATGATCCCGAAAAATATTAGAGATGTTTAGAAGATCAAAACCTTTGTTAATAAACGGGATTTTTATGAATCGTCTTTTCGGTGAGGTGTTTTTCACAATAGGATAAAGTTTATACTGTGCGAATGAGACAATGATATTTAGTCTGAATCAGTCAGTGTTTCTTAAGAATGCAACCTCTGCTTCATCCAAGATAGATTTCAAGTGCATAACTGGTATTGACGACAGAGCATGTAACAGCTCATGTCACACACAAATGTAAATATAAGTAATGACTGTCTTACTTTTGGTGTTCATGGATACACCCATGAACACCAAAAGTAAGACGGTCATTTCTTAAATGATCTACAAAATAAAATTAATATAAGGTATGCACTTTCTGTTGATACATTTTTTTGTTTTAGATTTCCTTGCGAGATAGGCCAGATTCGAATGTTTTAAAATTGAAATCAGCTTTTTGAAATCGGTGATTCTTTTATAGATAGCAAGTGCTTAAATTGTCAGTTCTGCCTGGATATATGTTCCAGTGCTCATAAAGTCTTTGATTTTAGTATTTTGTCAATATATTACATAAATCCATTTATGTTTGTTCATTTCAATTTTGTGGAAAACACTTTTTTCATACAAAAATAACAAAATTTTCGGTATTTAAAAGTCTTTCATCTGGTTATCGAAATTATTCTTTTCTGAATAATTCCACATATTTGTGATGAAACAGGCGCCCTGTATTACAAAAAGTAATTCGAATTACCTTATATTTTGGTCAAAGAAATGTCTTATTCCATCGAGTAGTAAAAGTATCAATAGTAAGAATGTTATCATTTGCGGTTGTCGTCAGATCAACATACTTTAAAAGATGCAATACACGATGGATTTTGATATTGCCTTAAAATTTGCTTTTTTCACAGCAATAGTTTGATTTGTAAGAAGGTTTTGCAGTGAAGAAGAAATCATACAAAATTCGCAGATCTGGAGAGGTTTATTCCTAATTGCTCGATAGAACCGGTTTTTGGTTTATAATTCCTTATGAAGTCAAAAGTTAGATACTTCGATGTCATTACGTACATGGATTTAATCTTTTACAAGTTTTGCATTAATCAGTCGTACATTTTGAGGATTATGTATACCAGACTTTCGGCAGGGTCGTTGGGGTAACTACGTTCTTTAGAAATACCGGACATAGTAGTTTCTATCGGGCTGGGAGGGTGTGTTTGCATCTAGGAGGAGATCCAGTGCTTCTGTTTTCAAGCTGGGCTTTTTTTTATTTTGTTAAAAGAGACAAGATATATTTTAAAAATCTGTCATAACTATATGTACACGTATTATTTTAAAAAACAGTTTCTTCAACTCATTCGAAATTCCTATAATCAAAAACGTCTTGAAATTTCTAAAGTGTGGGTCCTTTAGCATCAAATCCCATTCAACCTGCTACGTCTTTCGGTACATTTTTGGACATAATAAGTTTCACACTAAAAGTCTTTTTGGCCACATTACATTGTTTAGATTGAGGTTTACGGACGAGGGTTTAAAGTACCCGAAACTTGCATGTCTGTTTCATGATGCAAACTTATCTGTTCTTAAATGTAAACGTCTTCAAATTGAATAGCATCATTTAAGAACAGATAAATTGGCAACGTGGACCAGACATGCACGTTTCGGGTACATAACCCTCATCAGTGATCCTAAATCTAAACAATGTAATATTCCAAAAAGGTATGAAAGTTACTATGTCGAAAAAGTGTACCGAAAGACGTAGCAGGATGGGTGGGATTTGATGCCACAGGACCCACTTTTTAGAAATTTCACGAAATTTTGATAACAGAAATTTGGAATGCAATGAGGAAACGATCAACCGAAATTGATCGAACTTGGCTACATGTGCCCTCGGGGACTCCTGGTCCACTAGCAGTGATGCTATTGAATTTGAAGACGTTTAACATTTGTATCGATGACTTTCATCTCATTTAAACCGACTTTTGGTACAAATTGCGAAACTTGTTCGAAGACTGTTTATACCGATATCCCTTAGTAATATCTCTGTTTTCATATTGTACCTTGTTGTGAATCGCTCACAATTAATAATATAACAAGCATGGCATGCTTACTCTTCCTATGCACCTGGTATCACTCTCTTTTTTAAGGTGGCTCCCTACTCGACCGTTTAAAGGTTTTTCATTTCCCAGCGGTTATTATGATTGAATCCAAGTATTTTCACAATAAACATGCACTACTGACCAATATGTGTTATTTTACCTTAAATGTTTGTCTATTGAAGAATATTTTGAAAATTCGACTATGTATTTCATGAAACTGTATATCAAGCTTCTTCGTAGTTTAAGGGGTGCCATTATTCAATACCCGAAATATTTTTATAAGGATAATATAAAACTTATTTTAGGTCTTTTCTTATAGATAACACTTTTTATTACACAACCCGTCTTTTATCTAGGATCTCAAATGAATTTTCATTTCATACGATGTATTATGAAACGAGTTGTGAGTTTTATATCCCCGAGCCTTGGCGAGGGGATATAAAACGCAAAACGAGTTTCATAATACATCGTATGAAATGAAAATTCATTTGAGATTCTTTTTATCACATGATATTGCCAAAAAATGTGTATTTCTAACGTGAAATCAACGTTTCCGAGAACTACAGAGGCGAATCACGCTGTGATCTAGAGGTCGTCTGCTACGCCATGAGTAGTTTCCCCATCGTATAGATATTCTGTGCGTAAGGGAAAAGTATTTCAATTTTGAATAGTATTTTAATGCAAGAATTAATTCAACAACAACAATTTTAATCATTGATACTGACTCCGGGTCTGAATTTAACAGTTGACCGATATCTGAAAGGTCACATTTGTCAAGGTTCATGTGATTAGGTTCCAAACTTGACCAATCGCATTCAAGCAGAGCGATATGTAACGTGTTATCATATCATATATTTATGAAATGGCTTTATGAAACTGCATAACGGATGTATCATGTGATAAATGATGATATGATAAACAAAATTAGAAGGATCAAAGGTAGGCAGCATAACCATCGAAAATGCGTCAGAATCATCAAACGCCTTTTACACCGTGGATATGATCCTAATGTCAGCAGACGGACACTTGGCTTGGTACTTGACCAATCTACAGTCTTTTACCAGCGCATCCTTGAGACTTTCACTCTGATTGACTGTGACGACGGGACTCCATGACGGGCCCTGTCCAAACCTCTTTAGAGAAGACAGGGACCCGACCACCTGTCCTCTCTGAATGTCAGTCGGACTCCTCGGGTGATTACATACATGAGCTCGCTACAGCCGGCAGTGCACGGACTGTATTACGCACGCCCTCTTTTTATATTCATTTACATATCAATCTGTGTTGCTGGGGCCTCTACATTTTGCGGTATGATTTGTGTGAGGTCATCTTACAGTGAGGAGGTTGTTTTACACCACAACTGTACGTTCTTCGAGACCTTTGGGTAATTGGAGAAGTGAGAGGGTTGTGCGCACGTAATCCAGGATAACCACACCATTTGCTACTCGCGTGGCAAATGGCCGCCCAAAGTCGGCACCGGTTGCA
This sequence comes from Pinctada fucata, assembly GCA_028142955.1. Classification (NCBI taxonomy): domain Eukaryota; kingdom Metazoa; phylum Mollusca; class Bivalvia; order Pterioida; family Pteriidae; genus Pinctada; species Pinctada fucata. Next base: position 4,637,368 of record AP027107.1, on the reverse strand, counting down.
CATTGGTCCCGTCAGTTTATGTGTAGTCTTTTGTGTTTGATGTTTACATTTCGTATGTCTCTTTTTCGTCTCATAATATGCTCGTCTTTTGTGTTTTTGCATCGGGTGCTTTGGCGTTTTGCTGTTAGTGCTTCAATAGGGTCTTGTTGGAGATCCCCTCCCTTCTTATAAATGAATATACATAAGTCTGAGATTTCTAATTGAAAATGCAGTTTTCTGTATAAAATAATAAATTTCAAGAATTTGGCAAAGAATAAGAATATGAAATATATGTCATTTAAAAGAGCAGACTTTAAAGATGTTTTTTTAAAAAAAAAAATCATCATTGAACGGTCATATGCAATATTGAGGAGCTGAGAAGCAGATATAAAACAAAATGTTCAAAAATTTCTGTGAATTTTGGCAAAAATCGACTTTTTTTTACCCCAAAACATACAGTAGAAATAGGAATTGGAACTTGCAACTTATTTCATCTGAAAGAGCATAAAAAATACCATATATTCACACTTTCACATCACACAATTGCAGATATGTAATACAGTGAACTGTCAAAATCTGTCAAACATGATATGATTGAAGCGACGGGTGTTGCATGCAAGCAGGAGATGCTTACTCTTCCTGGGCACCTGGTCTCACTCCCATATCGGGGGTTCGCTTCTTTTCATGTGGTGGAGGTTTTTGTTTGTTTGCTTTGGTTCCTGTTTTATCCTGATTTTGTATGCCTTCGGTTTCTGATTTTCTGGGTAATCGATTTTGTGCTGTAAACAGGGATATGGTCATTATCCATATTTGTCATGATGGAGACTGAAATCTGTATACCAAAACAGTGTGATGATTAAACTTTCATACTGATAAGGGGCAGCGTGTCTAAAATACTGGTTTTAACTTTTTTTTGGAGTACGCCACTGTGTGCAGATACAGATATTGCAGAACGGATGAAAAAACTGCCAAAATTCCAGAAATTCGAAGTTAAAATTTGAATTAGCCAAACACGTGTTATTGAAATTTGTAGTCCTTCTTCAAGAGAAATGGAGTTCACACTGAACTCCAAGATCTAAATAGAAAACATATGAAGAGAAAAAAATTCAAGTCAAATTAAACTTTTTCGTTTGGTGTTTCATATGTATAGTTATTATCCCTCAAATTCTAAAGAATAATCGAAAACACTTTAAATTCTATTTCAAATAGCACTATTATTTCTATTTGGTAGACAGTCAAAAACCAAAGACGATATCAAAAAGCCGTATGGCTTTCCGGATTTGGGGGGAAGGTTTTCTATGATGGGGGAACGTTTTCTATATAGAGAATCTTCCCCCTGGGGGATAATTTTCTATATAGAAAACCTTCCGTGGGGGATGATTCTCTATATAGAAAACCTTCTGGGGGAAGGTTCTCTATATAGAAAACCTTACGGGGAGAATAGTCTCTATGGGGGAAGGTTCTCTATACGATACCGGCTGTAGCGAGCTCATGTATGTAATCACCCGAGGAGTCCGACTGACATTCAGAGAGGACAAGTGGTCGGGACCCTGTCTTCTCTAAAGAGGTTTGGACAGGGCCAGGCAAGGAGTCCCGTCGTCACAGACAGTCAGAGTGCAAGTTTTAAGAATGAGCTGGTACATGACTGTAGATTGGTCAAGTTCCAAGCCTAGTGTCCACCTGGTGACATTAGGATCATATCCACGGTATAAAAGGCATTTGATGATTCTGACGCATTTTCGATAGTGATGTTGTCTATTTTATCCTTCTTATCTTGTTAATTATGTCACTATAAAATGCAGGTTGTGAAATACCCAAAGTAATCTACTCTGTTGCCTGTATTGGTCCGAATTTCAGAAGAAGTAGACAATAATTTTTATAAAATCTCCAGAAAGTCTTTTACTTGTTTGTGAAAGCGAAAACCTTGTCCCAAAAGTTTCTTGGTAATTTGTAAATTTCTACAATGAAAATTCAAAATATCAGTACATGCTCTAGCACACCGGATGAGCTGTGAATTAAATAAATATAAATACCATAGGACGGTAATCTAGGAACATCACCGTCAAGCCAGGGAAAACTCACTATGTTAAATCCAAAATCATCTCTTTTGTCATACACACTGGTATGGATCTCTCCATTAACAATATTGATATTTAGGTCCAATAATTGTGTTTCTGTGTTTGAAACGTTTGCCTTGTTTAGAGTCAATTCTTGTGGATAAATAACATTTTTATACTTATCATATATAATATCATCCAGGTACCTAGAAGTACTATTGAAACATTTCACATCATCATTTTTTTCTTTCCTTTAGAAGATTTTGGATAAATTCCTTTTCATACGTGTATAAAAATAAATCTGCAACAAGAGGCGCACCATTAGTACCCATAGGAATCCCTACAACCTGCTTGTTGAGTTTCTCACCAAATCTTACATAAATAATGTCCAAAAGGAAGGAGAAGGCAATACACAGGTCACCACATGTCCATGATTTGTATGATTATTAATCTGTGGCGGAAAAGGAACCCTTCGATTCAGATGTACAAATATAAGTTTTCCCCTCTCGATCAAAACACCATTTAATGAGTTTGGGCAGTCGATAATTTATTTTGTCGTGAGGAAGCGTGGTGTACATATTAGAAAAGTCGTACGAAGATATCGTATTTGCTTCAAACTTTCTTGATTTCATTTTGTCAATCACATCCCCTGAATTTTTACTGGACCAAAAGAAGTTTACACCATTCCTGTTCATGACAGTTTCACAGTGTTTTGCCACGTGTTCCTTTATAGCCGTGAGTATTAAATTAATAGAAAATTAAATTAATACATAAAATTAAAGTATTAAATTAGAGTATTAAATTAAAAGAAAATTAAATTAATAAGTATTAAAATAAAATAAAATAAAAATTAATTGATACAAAAAAAATTATTATACACAAATCTTTTTTTCCCATTTTTTTCATAAAGGGATTTCCTTAAACTAAAATGCAAAATCTATGTGGTTTTAATATCTTATTTAATTGATCTTTCTGCTTTTTGGTGTTTTTATGAAAAAAATGTCCATTAAAACTCAAAATTTGATAAATTAGATTAATATACATGGTAGTATATTTAATTATTATTTTTTTAATAATTTCAGACGTTTTCCCGTTTTCAGAGATTTTCTTGCCAAAATAGGGAATTTTGCCCTCAAACACCACTTTTGCACCTGCCAATTTTGTGTCGACATATTACATATTGAAGAGGACTCTTTATGATTTTGATTTCGTATATCAAATGTATATGTACCTTGGGTGTAATGACAAATATGGATAATGACCATATCCCTGTATACAGCACAAAATCGATAATTCAGAAAATCAGAAACCGAAGGCATACAAAATCAGGACAAAACAGGAACCAAAGCAAACAAACAAAAACCTCCACCACATGAAAAGAAGCGAACTCCCGATATGGGAGTGAGATCAGGTGCACAGGAAGAGTAAGCATCTCCTGCTTGCATGCAACACCCGCCGCTTCAATTCGGTAGAACTGTCACATCCGGTAACTTCCATTTCGGAAGACATAGAGTACAATCTTGGCTTGGATGGTTCAAATGGTCTATGACAGAATATCACCCACCATTCTGGAGAGTGGGACATCATACTGTATGACGAGTTCCCCATATCGACCGTAGAACTTCCTCAGTGACGATGTAAGTCGGTCACAAACATATCCCTGACTGAGAAGCTTATCTGAAAGACGCCTAGCTCTCAGAACAAAATCCGTATATTTCGTACTTGCTCTGGCATAGCGTATCAACTGAGATATGAACACGCCATAAGCAGGCGATGAAGGGATGTTGCTACTCAGAAAAGGAAAGTTTGTTATGCTGAAATTGAAGTCGTCACGTTTGTCATAGAGTGAGGTGTTCATGTGACCATCAGTGTCGTAGGACAACATTATGTCCAAATAGGATGCTGAATTATTTGTCTCTGTAGTTTCTTTGACTTCAAGCTCTGAAGGATAGATTAAACTTTCTAACTAGAACACTTTTACTTTGGCACTTGGTCGCCCCCTTTTTAATCGAAGGTGTCGATAGTTAATCACCCATTTTGTTAATGATTAAAAAGTTGTTTAAAGAAGTGTGATTGCCTATTGGAAAAGCAGGCATGGAGGCTATTTTTAAAATCATACATGATACATGAGTTGCTGCATGTCGGACCACGTAGCGAAATATATAAGAAAATCCATTTTGCTTCTTCTCTAAATTTGCCAAAAAATGAACTTGTTTGTCTCAAAATACTTGCTTCTGTACTAAAATTGAAATTGAGTGTTACTGAAATTGAAAGATAATAATTATTCCAATCACGACACTTCAACATTTTCCCAAATTGTTACATTCATTCCCAAAAGAATTGTAGGCTTTTCCTGTTTTCGGTGTTTTTCTGCTTGATTAGACGGTTTTTGCCCTTAAACACAACTTTCGCTACCGAGAATTTTCTTACGACACATTATATTTTAAAGCGGAACTTTAAGCTTTAATTTGAGATAATTTCTTGCAATGTACCTTGAGTGTCAATTAAAGTCGAAAACTAGAGCTTTTTTGACACTTGGTCATCCTACTATATGGCCAAAATCAAGTAAGTAATCTGCGCCGTGGTAACTTCAACAATGGTATATTAAAGAAATAAAAGATACATCGATGTTATGCAAAACATATATATAAATCTCTGACATTCCTTGCATTAGTTTCGTTTATAAAACAATCATAAAAGTCATGGAAATGAATGGATGGTCTTTAAATTCTATGAACTAAATTATTCATGTTACATTACTGCGCATTCAGATTTCATAGAATATATAATTCAGAAAACATAGGACATATTTAACATTTTTAAGGCAAATGAATCTAGAAATCATGCTACATTTGTCTGTAAACATCAGGAAATATTGCCGATTATGCTTATATCTGATTGGTGGAGACGCTGATTGATAGAGTGTAGCTCAATGTGAGTTGACCGCAAACGCTCCAAAGCGGTCTATTCGGGATAAGCACATGCGTTGATTTTTGTAGTGTAAGATCTTTGACTTCGCGTATCTGAATACAATGCAAATGTTAATAAAATCCTGATAATTTAATAAAGCAGCTATTGACTTTTGATTTCGGTCTATTCGTTACTATACAGACCTGGTCAGGCATTCGTTAACACATACCTGACCGATGGATAATAACCATTTCCTCGCACACTGCACAAAATCGATAATTCAGAAAATCAGAAACCGAAGGCATACAAAATCAGGATAAAACAGGAACCAAAGCATGGATACTAATTTACAATGTCAACCTTGGATCACAGAGTTTTGAAGAGTATACTTTGTTTATACAGAAATCTTATTAAATGAATAAAATGTAGTATGGCAAAAGAGTGTGAAAGTTAATGTGTCAAAAATGAAAGAAAGACGTAGAAGGATGGGTGGGATGTGATGCTGCAAGAAGGTTTTAGAAATTCCAAGAAATTTTGATTTCAGGAATTTTCGAATGCATTGAAGAAATGATGAATAGAAGTTCGGTTGATCGAACTTGGCTACACAGCCAATTGTGCCTCACATGAAATTCATATGAAATGAGCATCATGTAAACTTCACATGAAAGTTCATGTAAAATTCATATAAATTTCACATAAGATTTATTTCAAAAATATTTCACATAAATTTCACATACATTTCCTTCACATGAATTTCACATGTCATTGAATTTTCTAAGTGACCTTCACAGGACATTGAATTCACATAACATCCATGTAAAAATCTTCACGTGAATTTCATGTGAAAAATTTCATGTAAATTTCATGTTCGTGCTCGTTTCACATAAATTTCATGTGAACTTTCGTGTAAAGTTAATGTAAATTTCACATGAATTTCATATGAGGCACAATTGGCTGTGAACATGTGCCCTCGGGGACTCCTGGTCCACCAGCAGTGACACTCAACAAGTGGAACAAATGTTAAACGTCTTCAAATTCATTATTGATCATTGACCAAAACTGTTAATGATCTGTTAGAGAAAGATTGTAACATATATTACGCAGATGTATTCTTTGTAACAATTACATAAGGCATTTCAAATGTGCAAGATTTTTTAAAAATATTTCCTGAGCTTAATCTTTATATCTCAGAATCATACTAATCGAGCTTAATATCAGTGCATTCTTCTTTCTAGCAATGAAATTATGGTTTAACGACCTGAAATGAAACATTCGTGTTTTTTTTTTATTAAATTGTAAACGTCTTCATATTGAAAAGCATCATTAAAGAACAGGTAAATTGGCAACATGGACCAGACATGCACGTTTCGGGTACTTAACCGTCGTCAATGATCCTCAAATCTAAACAATGTAATGAGCCAAAAAAGTGTGAAAGTTACTGTGTCGAAAAAGCGTACCGAAAGACGTAGCAGAATGGGTGGGATATGATGCTACAGGACCCACGTTTTAGAAATTTCAAGAAATTTTGATAACAGAAATTTCAGAACGAGTTGAAGAATCGATCAACAGAAATTAATCGATCTTGGCTACATGTGCCCTCGGGGACTCCTGGTCCACCAGCAGTGACACTCACCAAATGGTATAAATGTAAACATCTTCATATTGAAAAGCTTCATTTAAGAACAGGTAAATTGGCAACATGGACCAGACATGCGCGTTTCAGGTACTTAACCCTCGTCAGTGATCCTCAAATCTAAACAATGTTAAATGAGCCAAAAAAGTGTGAAATGAGTTAAAGAAGATCCTGACGATAATCTGAACCACACTCACAATAGAGCACAAAATTAAACATCGACGGACCCCTAGCAAGCTAGAGGTGGGACCAGGTGCCCGGGAGGAGTAAGCATCCCCTGTTGACTAGCCGCACCCGCCGTCGATGTTAATGAAGTATGGAAATGAACATATATAAAATTCATGCACTGTCTGACGTTATGTTTATATAGAAAGTGCTATGGCGACAATGTCAGGGAAGTATATTCAAAACACTGTCAAACCCCTCGCGGGGAACTTTTTTACGAGCTCCACACGGCAAAGGGCATAAGTGTGACACAAATGAGTTAAAGAAGATCCTGACGATAATCTCAACAACACTCACAATAGAACACAAAATTAAACATCGACGGACCCCTAGCAAGCTAGAGGTGGGACCAGGTGCCCGGGTGGAGGTACTATGCCGAAATACCAAGCGCACGAAAGATGATGTCACTCAAAACCAAAATTTCACAAATGTTATCGATCTAATCACTGCTGCTTAGGTTGTATAAATCGTTATACTTTAATTTAGATTTAAACTGCAAAAGTTCACAGGCATGACTTTTCTTTGGAAATTTGTCTGGTTCTTGATTTGCATAAATGTTGCAAGGTCAGAGAGTAGAAATAAAGGTAAGTAAAAAAAAAAAAAAAAAAAAAGAAAAAAAAAAGAAATAAAAGAATAACATGCGTCTAGTTTCAAGGTGTTTTGACACGAGAAATGAAAAAAAAACACCACATGGCCGTGGTTTAATGTCAAGTAAATCCCAGACTCCCATGAACCAATCAAATCATCGAGGAGCCGCGAAGCTATGATTCGATTAATTTATGTAATGAGAGGAATCATTGAACAATAAGCCACAACTTGGTAGGTGCTATTTCTATTCTGATATATCATATTTATAGCAAACAAGGTTAACCAGAAAATTACTGATTTTGAGATAACCAATTTCACAATAGGCGGGGCCCATATAAGTCTCACTTCGGAATGTTGTTCATTCCGGGGTTCGCAACCGTTTCTTCGATGGAAATTCTCACGATTTTGCCTTGCCTTCTCGACTTTGAGACTGAACAACGGTTAAGTACTTCTTTGATGTTTATTAGTGGTAATGTATTGGAGAGTAATCACTCTATAACACATATTATGAGAATACCTCAAGTCATATAAGAAATGTTAATTCAGTAGATCTGATAAATCATTCTAAATTTAAAGGTTATCTCCCTGATGACATGGATCTGTCCTTAGCAGCAGGTTCTTCGGCATACAGCTCAGGTCATATAAAGAATTTTGGATCTTCGATGAATTTTGGATCTTCGAATTTTTGATCTTCGAATTTTGGATCTTCCAAGAAACTTTTAGGACAAGGTTTTCGCTTTCACAAACTAGTAAAGACTTTCTGGAAATTTTACAAAAACTATTGTCAACTTCTTCTGAAATTCGGACCAATACAGGCAACAGAGTATATTACTTTGGGTATTTCACAACCTGCATTTTATGGTGACATTATTAACAAGATAAGAAGGATCAAAGAAAGACAACATCACTATCGAAAATGCGTCAGAATCATCAAACGCCTTTTAAAACGTGGGTATGATCCTAATGTCACCAGACGGACACTTGGCTTGGTACTTGACCAATCTACAGTCTTGTACAAGCGCATTCTTAAAACTTGCACTCTGACTGACTGTGACGACGGGACTCTATGACGGGCCCTGTCCAAACCTCTTTAGAGAAGACAGGGCCCCGACCACATGTCCTCTCTGAATGTCAGTCGGACTCCTCGGGTGATAACATACATGTACTCGCGGCGGCAGAGCACGGATTGTACTACGTACGCTCTCTTTTTATGTCCATTTACATATTCATCTGTGTTGCTTGGGCCCCTGCGTTTTGCGGTCTTGTTTGTGTGTGGTCATCTGACAGTGAGGAGGTTGTTTTACACCACAATTGTACGTTCTTCGAGACCTCTGGGTTATCAGAAAAGTGGGAGGGTTGTGCGCACGTAATCCAGGATAACCATACCTTCTGCTATTTCCGTGGCAGATTGCCTTCCTGAGTCGCTGGCACCGGTTGCCCATTGGTCTTCTTGGTTTATGTGTAGTCCTTTGTGTTTGATGTTTCTGTGTTGTGCGTTGACGTTCCTTGTCCCTTACGCGTTTTTTTCTGTACTTGTCTACTTTGTGTTTTTGCATTGGGTGTTTTGGGGTTTTGCTGTGGGTGCTGCAACCTGGTGTTGTTGGAGATTCCCTCCTTTGCTTCATATGTTTCTTATTTGGCCTCTCGCACAACTGATCTGACATGCAAAACAAGGGCAACTTACATACGAATTGCTTTATGCGGTCTGCGTCCGTCCGTCTGTCTGACTACAATTCCCCTTGTCCAGAGTCATAAGACTGCTTTCAGTTAAGATTCCCAGTCAAGAATACATTTGTGTCCGACTAACATCGTCAATGAGGAAGTTCTATGCTCGATATGGGACATTGGCAGCACATTATGACGTCCCCTTGTCCAGAGTCATAAATGATATTCTGACATAGACCTTTTGTGCCATGACAAATCAATTTATACGTTTGTCTTCCTTTGTGGATTGAATTTCTAATATCAGAAAATACCTATTTTTGTCCATATATACCTGCCATACTAGTTCATGGTTAATATTACTCAATGAGGTATTTCTTTTACAAGATTTGACCATTAACTTCCACTTAACCTACAATAATGATGTAAAATTATCTCATCTTTTGGTTTTCAATAATTTTACAAATAAACCTCTAAAGAAATCTCTAAAGCACTTAATATCATTGAATTTTTTTAACTCTCTCTGGTCTTAAAATGAATAGAAATAAAACCGAGGGAATATGGTTAGGAGCTCTAAAACACAGTAAGAATAAATATGAAAACATAAACTGGGCAACAGAACCAGTGAAAAGTCTTGGAATTTACTTTAGTCATGATAAAAAACTCTTTGAGAAACTAAATTTTGATAGACAATATGAACAGAAAACGAAAAGTATAGATGTGTTTAACCTATTAATGACAATTTATAAAATAATGAAGACAAGAAAATTAACTTTAATTAATAAAATAATAAATATGTTGTAATTTTTCATACCAGTAGATTTCACGATACATAATGCCTGAGATAATCCAACAATCGATATGCAGTAATCTGTCATTTCACGATGTTCAACACGTGGCTCGATGCGCAAGTTGACATCACATTAGTTCCTTTTTTTAAACTAAATATTCCAAAATCAACACAATTCTCATAGTAAATTCGATGTTTTGGTGTATTAATTGTCCGATTATAAGATTCAAGGCATGCCAATTCATGAAATATGCTGCAAATTTATTTGAACCTTTTTGAAATGTTCACTGATCCATTTCAGCCATCTTGATCGAGTTTCAAAGATATTTCGTACCCGCTAATTTCTAACGGGCGCATGTTGTTTATGAAATTGCGGTCATTGTTGCGCCGCATTTATGTCAAAATGCTTTGTGCTTATTTCTATATAAGTATATTGTTATAGACAGTAAGACTGATATAACTATTGTAAGGGGTAGGACCACGAAGCCCCAAAATCGGCCCTGTTTCTTAACATTTGAATTAACTGAATATTTTTTGTGATTTGACTATTTGTAAAGTACTTTACTGAGTAATGTATTGAGATTTTGTAAATAATGCATTTATCACTACCTTTCAGCCCTTTGATAGCCCCAAACTCGGCAATTTTCCGTGAAATTGCTGCAAAACCTACATGTTTCTTTAAAATTAGCATTGGCCACATGCATTGAGAAACATGAAAAATTGACAAATGAAAGATAATCTCGTCATAAAAGTTTTATGTGTCTCGACGCATGTGGCCACATCGAAATTCTCCACTAATGACAAATTTTGGACCATTTTTTCCATATTTTGTCAATAATGTCAAAATGACGTCATATGATTACGTCATAATACTTCCTATGATGGTTCGGTGGGTGATGTGTTTGTTTCATTAAAAGCGGGAAACCTTGATTATATTTCATGTACATGTAATATATCAAGTATTTCTCATTAATGAGTTAAAGAAGATCCTGACGATAATCTCAACAGCACTCACAATAGCATATTTTCTATTTCAATTTCCTAATTTGCATAGCGGCCATATTGGATTCCGTAGGCTTCATATTCTTACTATAGGAGTCTATGGGGAGCAAATAATAAATTGAGAATACTCACGATTTAATGACACCAATCAAATTTGTCCACATATAGGAAGAAACTCTACAATAATCTGAATTTATAAATCCACATCTTTGATAGATAAACGAATTTTCTGTCATTTTTGAGGTGAAAATTCGAGGCGATACTGCCCATACCCCCAATGTTAAGAAAGTCCAAAACTTGTCACTAGCCGCACTTTAACTTTATTTATCAGTAGGAAATCTTAGGAGCTGTGTATTTGTCCACATGGTTTCGGATAGATCGCGATGTCAAATTCCGGATTTTGTCACCTTGAGAATCATAAAATGAAATTAAGTTCTGTCATTTTTGGGTTGAAAAATCGATATTTTGAGAAATAGGTCTGTCATATTGATGGATTCACTTTATCGGCTTTGACAGGATAAAGATAATCTTGTGTTCATGCGTAGAGAGGGTAAATTGTTTGGTAATAAATAAGCTTAAATAGATTAGAAACAGTTGTATTTTGTCACGGGTGCACTCTGCTCTTTGCATTTATTTGATCTGATGCATTTAAAATGTATTGCTTTTCCTGGTATGTCGGGTCATTCTTGTTTGAGATTTGGCGCGTTTCAAACATAGGTATATGACGTAATATAATCGTCATATGAATACATTTGCATATATGAATAAATTGAGCGCTATTTTGCCATATGAGAGCGCAAAATCAAACATCGACGGACCCCTAGCAAGCTAGAGGTGGGACCAGGTGCCCGGGAGGAGTAAGCATCCCCTGTTGGCTAGCCGCACCCGCCGTCGATGTTCATGAAGCATGGAAATGAAAATATATAAAATTCATGCACTGTCTGACGTCATGTCTATATAGAAAGTGCTATGGCGACAATGTCAGGGAAGTATATTCAAAACACTTACTGTCAAACCCCTCGCGGGGAACTTTTTTACGAGCTCCACACGGCAAAGGGCATAAGTGTGACACAAATGAGTTTAAGAATATCCTGACGATAATCTCAACAGCACTCACAATAGAGCGCAAAATTAAACATCGACGGACCCCTAGCAAGCTAGAGGTGGGACCAGGTGCCCGGGAGGAGTAAGCATCCCCTGTTGGTTGAACGAAAATTGCAGGGCCATTTTAGGGGCTTCGTGGTCCCTTTGTTTGTTATGTTCTAATATAAAAAAAATTATATATATTTTTATAATAATCATAATAATTATACATATTTATTATAATAATCATAATTATTATATATATTTTTTCTTTACAGAACCATTGCGAAACCTTGCCTTACATAGGCCAGCTAATCAAAGCTCTACTTACCGTGATTATGGAGCGTTTAGGGCCGTAGATGGAATAAGACAAGCTTATTTCCTGCCGCCATATTGTACTCACACCAAAGATGAACATACTCCATTCTGGTATGTCGACCTTGGCGTCCAACACGACATTTCGAGGGTGGAAATTGTTAACAGGGCAAATTATGGTATGTCTGAGTTAAGTACTTATAATCAAGGCTATTTTCGAAAATATCTTCCGATCCTATTTCTCATTCGCTGTAAGGTCGTAGGTGGGTTATCAGGAAAAAAGATGAATATTTTGAACATTAACTACAAATGACAAATATGGATAATGACCATATCCCTGTCTACAGTACAAAATCGATAATTCAGAAAATTAGAAACCGAAGGCATACAAAATCAGGATAAAACAGGAACCAAACCAAACAAAAACAAAAACCTCCACCATATGAAAAGAAGCGAACTCCCGATATGAGAGTGAGACCAGGTGCCCAGGAAGAGTAAGCATCTCCTGCTTGCATGCAACACCCGTCGTTTCAATTCGGTAGAACTGTCACATCCGGTTACTTCCATTTTGGAAAGTATCCCAAAGATATCCCAAAGATATCCCAAAGTATCCCAAAAGTATCCCAAAGATACTTCTATAAAGATTTATTTTTATTTTTTTTCACAATTTATCATATCGTGCCCAAAATGTATGGTTAGCAATTGCACATCAGATGAAAATTGAAGTAAGTTGGTGATGTAAGAGTCAACTTCTGTAATATTTTGCATGATAATGACCTTTTATGTATAAAACATACTGACGTTAAGAAAAGAACATCATCCAATGGATATTCTCACAAAAATTATAGATAAAAATCATAGATAAAATTCATAGATAAAATTCATAGATAAAATTCATAGATAAAATTCATAGATAAAAATTGTATTGCTAGTATGCAAGAGTTGTCTTTCTTGTATGAATGATATTGCATGCTATGCCACTTTAGACATAATTGTTATAATTCCTGTACATATGGTGCTCAGAAATTATTACCATGGAACATATATATATATATTTCAATATTTACAATATGACCTTAAAATACTAAGGATATGCAGGTTAAACAGGTTATGTGTATACTAGTATGTAATGCGTACATAAATATTACCACTGTACAAATAATTGTTGTTTTCTGACAAAATAATCCATGTGCGTATGGTGCACTGAAATTATTACCATATTACATACATTTCAATGTTGACAGTATGAACTTGAATAATTATTTTAAATTTTTAAGGCAAAATGAGAATAAGTATCACACATAATCTTAGAATTGTTGTTTACTGGTGCCTTTACGTACGCCCTCTTTTTATATCCATTTACATATTCATTTGTGTTGCTTGTATTTTGAGGTTTTGTTTGTGTGTGGTCATCTGACAGTGAGGAGGATGTTTTACACCACGATTGTACGCTCTTCGAGACCTCTGGAAAATCGGAAAAGTGGGAGGGTTGAGCTCACGTAATCCAGGATTACCACATCTTCTGCTACATTTGTATTTCCGTAGAAGATGGCCGTCCTAAGTCGGCACCGGTTGCCCATTTGTCTCGTTGGTTTAGGTGTAGTCCTTTGTGTTTTGTTTGATGTTTCTGTGTTGTTCGTTGATCAATGTTCCTTGTCCCTTTTGTGTCTCTTTCTGTGCTTGTCTGCTCTGTGTTTTTGCATTGGGTGTTTTGGGGTTTTGCTGTTGGTGCTGCAACCTGGTGTTGTTGGAGATCCCCTCCTTTGTTTCTCTGAAAGGAGACACTTTATACCGGTCAGTGAATAACGGTCATGGGCTAGTCCTGATACGGCAATTCTGCTGAGACTAACTTACTCTGAAAAAGATGTTGAAGCCAATCCGAGTTACGATTTGTAAATTGAACAACCACTGAGAAAAATCTGACATGGCTTCACTGATAATTTTTGTACAATCAAATTTTTGCACAAAAGCGGCATTTTACATATAAAGCATATTAGCAGTAATCAAAATTTATGACCAACTTGATATTTCCACAAAAAGCATTAATAGGATTCGATTTCCACTAAAAAAGGTACCGATAAAATTCGAACCCATGAACTTAAAGGTACATAGAAATACCCTTACCGACTGAGCTATCGAGACTTACAAACATTGTCGTATTATATACTTTTATATCCCTCTTTCTAAAAACTCTTCGGTATGTGAGGCGACTGCAAAGTATCACCCACCCGTGTATGCCTTTTTTGCCGACGCGTGGAAGATTTTACGCTAAATCTCATTTCTTACCGCTTCTAGATCGTTTTGTGGAAACATAAAAGTAACCGGAATTTGCTCATTGATGTTAATGAGATGATAGAGGAAGTATTCTCCATATGATAAATATAAGTTTTAGTTGGCCAATTTAAGATTTGAAAATTTTGTTAATTTCAGTTTCACCTTTCAATTGAAAATATTGTGTTTTTTAAAAAAAATTTTGAATACGACATATTAATAGTAACTTAATATGTTCCTTTATATAGGTGAAAGACTTCGTGATATCTCGGTAGTTGTTGCAGAAAAGCAAGGCAAATACGATCAGACCTGCGGTCACTATAAAGGTCCTGGAAAGAAAGTCCCCATCGTCAAAATGACATGTCCGGAGAGAACACGAGGGCGATATGTGAAAGTACAGATGGCCACACTGGAAAAACTACCACTAACACTGTGTGAAGTCGAAGTGTGGGGCTACTGATGAATCAATTAATAAAGTCAATTTACTTTAGTTAAGACTGCTGAAAAGGGGATGTATTCATGTAATATCATTTCATGCTTTGGTTTAGAATGTTGAACATTTTCAAATTCAATAGCATCATATAAGAAAAGATGTTTAAGAACAGACATTCCATAAATTAGAAATGATTTAAGACATTTTGTAAGCCAACGTTCATTATCATTCAGAATTGGAAGTTTACTCTGGATTAAGAAAATATTAACGTTAGGACGACATAAGTAGTTTGTCATGACAAAGCGAACTACCCGAGCGAATATTGTTCAATCATGAGAAAGAATTTAAGGTAATGCATTAATAGAAATTCAAATTAGTAATAATTACTTTCATCTTTCAGCTTGTATATCCTTTCCAGTTTTTTAACGGTTGAATTCGAAATTCGCTAAATCATATGATCATGTTACGTGCCCCCCCCCCCCCCCCCCGAAAAATTCTTTAAGCTGGGCTTCCACTGTCGCGAATGTAGAGGAGAATGAGCTACGATCAGAGGCGAA
Organism: Pinctada fucata; assembly: GCA_028142955.1. Classification (NCBI taxonomy): domain Eukaryota; kingdom Metazoa; phylum Mollusca; class Bivalvia; order Pterioida; family Pteriidae; genus Pinctada; species Pinctada fucata. The sequence goes on along the minus strand of AP027107.1, from coordinate 4,621,863 downwards.
TGACCAATCGTGTCACATTCTTGTCTGTTCTCATAGGCACACGATAGCGCCGCGAATGCAACAAGAATATGCTGCGCGTCCGCTACGATAGTGAGGCGATTGTAATAAAAATAGAGAAGAATGCGACACGAATGCGCCACGATGAAAAGACACTGAGGCGAATGAGAGGCGAATGCAGGAGATTGAGACACGATTTTAACCCGATAGCGCTGCGATGCAAGAGATTGAGACAGCGCTGCGATCATGACAAGAATGTGACATGAGCAAAATCGAAATCATTTGACATATTCAGGAGCATCGATACTCTTTGTTGACTTTGACCTCTTTCCAGGTTGTTTTCTCTTGAAAGGCATTGTCAAAGTTTTCAAAATATTGATCCGCACACTTTTACATCAACTCTGAGATAATTATTATTGTCACTGTTGTGTGTGTATGTAGTACTATCGTGTCACTATCGTGTCACTATCGTGTCAAGATCGTGGCTGATTCGCGTTGATTTTTTCATTCGCGTCATATTCTCGGCGCATTCGCAGCACATTCGTGTCAGATTCTTTCTTGTCGGGGCTCTATCGGGGCTCATTCTCCTCCACCTTGGGAACAAGAATGTACGCGAATGTGAGGAGAACGCGCTGCGAATGGGGGAAAATGAAAGGCGAATGCGCTGCGCATGTGCCGCGAGTGTGAGGCGAATAAGAATTCAGACGCGAATGTTTTAAACAGTTTAAAGCATTCGCGTCGGTGCCGCGATCAGAGGAGAATGCAGGAGAACATGACACGATAGTGACACGATGAGACGAGAATGCCTGCGATTGAGAGGAGAATGCGCTACGATTTAACAAAATCACCTAATCGTAGCTCTATCGCCTCTGCATTCGCGACAGTGGAAGCCCGGCTTTAGATCCTGTCTATTTCAATTCATCATTGAATTATAATTTATGTATTGGAGGTAAACCCCCTTGAACAAAGCCTTCCATTTTTAGGCTATCTTTCATTTCATTGAATTACCTCTCTGAATAGACGCTATGCAATATTTCAATCTTTCAGCAACTAATATTTGACAAAAAAAAAAAAAAAAAAAAAAAAAATAAATAAATAAAAAAACTGCCTGCAATTTAAATCGAAACATGGAAGTGCCATGTAATTACCTTTGCTTCTCTTAATTATTTAGTCCTGAAGTACATATCTGGTGCGTCAGATTTGGACATATTATGTCGAATAGGCTTCTGTCCGACTGAAATTACTAGGATTTTAAACTTTTCAATCCTACAACAGTATCAATAAATTATACCTCAGTTATTACGTTCTAAAATAGATGGAAACAGTTTTGCATAACTACTTCCCCTTTTCACCTTGCAGAAGTTTGGATATATTTTGTTTATATTGAAACATTCGAATAAAATATCTAGATAGTATTAAAAAGGGTTGTTTTTCTTTTTTACGTTATTTCGAAATCGACATTACACATCTACAATAAAACACAAATTATCGCTTGTACATACACTTTGGATTTCTTGGGTGATTATCTGCAAGGAGAGCTCAGATTGTTTTCGTATACTCATTTTCCAAATACTGTTTAATATCCATTAAAAAATTGTGTCATTTTCCTTTGTGGGAATTACCGACAATACAATGATTGTATTGTTTCATGTCATGTTACAGTAACAATATAAATTTGTTTTGTACATCTAGGTATACATCCTAGACTTCGGATGCGTATACTTCATCAAATATGCACATCAATGACCGAGTAATTGAAGTAGTATTTGAGAAAAAACCAGCCCAAGCCTTTGAAGCATTCATAAAGTTCATTTACTTCTACATATCCGGATAAGAAGGAGAATTGTACGCACATAATCCGGTTTACTGCACCACTTGTTATGAAATAGCGAATTATCGTAAACTCGGCTCGTTGTACTTATTTTCTCCCTCATCTATGTGTATTTCACTAGTTTTTGCATTGTCTATTTTTTTGTTGGTCATTTTAGTTTGATTCGTCTGATTTGTTTCATTGTACCTGGCTCTTTGTTCTCTCTATAGTAGTTTTATCCCACGGAAGATTAATAGAGTCAATCCCCAGATGTGATCAGGGACTAATAGGTTCGATTACGATCTACTGAGTGAGGCATAAAAATTTACACCAGTAACGGAAATTTCGTCTTATCCCGAATAGAGCGTAGTGGAACGAGGGAAAAGATGTAAACTTTCCGTCACGAGTGTAATTTTTTATGTCTCACTCAGTAGAATGTGATGGAATCAATTTCTTCTTCCAAGAAAAAACGGGATTCAAACAACGCTTCATGTCATCTAACGCCATGTTTTCTGACGACGTAACTGTGATGTCACAATAAGATTTTCTTTTATCATTGGTCAATTGGAGTCTTTGAGACAACTTATGTGTCTCACATAGGCTGTCTCGCAGGGCACGAGCAAAACTGGAGAAGATATGGAAATCCAACCCGAGTGTCCAGGAGTTGCTTGTACCACGACGATGCTTGCCGAGTCATGGTAAAAAACAAATCCTGGACAAGAAGGTTGGATTCCAATGTCCCTGATAACATCTGGGATTGATTATTTTTCTCTTACTGTCTAAAACAGCTCAAAAAATTAGTTTTTACGTATTCTTTGTCATATATTCACCGGCTAACGAAACAATCATGTATGACGTCACAATGACGTTACAGTTAAAAGCATTTCCGGAATGAGCTTATCTCACCCTGCAGGGTGCGACAACATTTTTCCTGTCACCTTAAATTTCATGGACAAATTAGTCTCAAGTGAGAGAAAAAGTTTTCCTCATACACAGAACCAGCAAGAAGATGAGATACTAGTTAGGTCTCCAGAAAGAATTTTCTCCCATATCCAAAAATATGTAAAATGACAAATGGCTCATCCATGTGTGCGAAAGTTATCTATGACGTCATAATAGAATGACGCGTTTCATTGATTTATTCTGGATCAAATTATGGCGGAAATGCATACAAGACTGATTATTTTGGGAGGTTTTCAGGCAATGGAACATCAGGGTATGATTATTGACAAGGAAATCCAATGAGTTAAAGAAGATCCTGACGATAATCTCAACAGCACTCACAATAGAGCACCAAATTGAGCATCGACGGACCCCTAGCAAGCCAGAGGTGGGACCAGGTGCCCGGGAGGAGTAAGCATCCCCTGTTGGCTAGCCGCACCCGCCGTCGATGTTCATGCACGGAAATGAAAAGAATTTATAAAATACATGCACTGTCTGAGGCCACATCTATATAGAAAGTGCTATGGCGACAATGTCAGGGAAAATTATTCAAAACACTTACTGTCAAACCCCTCGCGGGGAACTTTTTTACGAGCTCCACACGGCAATGGGAATAAGTGTGACAAAAATGAGTTAAAGAAGATCCTGACGATAATCTCAACAGCACTCACAATAGAGCACCAAATTGAGCATCGACGGACCCCTAGCAAGCCAGAGGTGGGACCAGGTGCCCGGGAGGAGTAAGCATCCCCTGTTGGCTAGCCGCACCCGCCGTCGATGTTCATGCACGGAAACGAAAATAATTTATAAAATACATGCACTGTCTGAGGCCACATCTATATAGAAAGTGCTATGGCGACAATGTCAGGGAAAATTATTCAAAACATTTACTGTCAAACCCCTCGCGGGGAACTTTTTTACGAGCTCCACACGGCAAAGGGCATACGTGTGACACAAATGAGTTAAAGAAGATCCTGACTATAATCTCAACAGCACTCACAATAGAGCACCAAATTGAGCATCGACGGACCCCTAGCAAGCCAGAGGTGGGACCAGGTGCCCGGGAGGAGTAAGCATACCCTGTTGGCTAGCCGCACCCGCCGTCGATGTTCATGCACGGAAACGAAAAGAATTTATAAAATACATGCAAAGTCTGAGGCCACATCTATATAGAAAGTGCTATGGCGACAATGTCAGGGAAAATTATTCAAAACACTTACTGTCAAACCTATTCAAAACTGTTACACTTACTGTAAAACACTTACTGTCAACTGTTGTCAAGCCTCGGCATGGTGCAAGAAATTCCCGGACACTCGGGTAGGATTTCCTTGTCGATGATCGCGCTCGGTGATGGATTCTATTAATCATATCAAATCGCAGAGTTTCGAAAAACACAAAGTAATCTGGTGGACTTGTAATGGAATCAGACTCGTAAAAAGTTCTATTTCAGGAGTGTTGCCACCTTTATGTTACTTACTTCATCTACTTTCTTTCCTTTTTTGTTTATCAATGCATTGTACACACGTGATCTAATGTAGCTATGGTAACCATATGGCCTTGCAGTTATGCCTAATAATTTTCTTGATTAATTTTCTCTCATTTTCATTGTTCCATTTATCATATATACGGTTTATTTTCAGTCGTACATAATGTGTTTTTAAAAGAGGATTACTCTTATTTGAAATGTTAGCTTTACGTAATTAAACAACGATCACTGCAACTTGTCAATAATTGTCAATCCTGCCACGGTGTAACCCTACGTTTGTCAACATGAGGTGCTCACGGATCACATGACTTCCTCGGTATCTATCGCGATAAGCATGGGACGAAGGAATGCTTCTTATTTGTAATTTTTAAGTTGAAGTCGTTACGGTTATCATATATTTGAGTATTGGGTTGACCATTTTCGTCAAAAGATAATATGAAATCAACATATGAGAAATCATTGGAAACAAATATGATATTCGAAATTTACGTTTACAAAATTTCCTGGGTCTTCTAGCATCATATCCCAATCATCTTGCTACATCTTAAGGTATGTTTTGGACATTATTTTCACAGATTCTGGCCATATTTAATTGTTTGGATTTAGGATCTCTAATGAAGGTTAAATCCCCGAAACTTTCATGTCTGGATTTGTGAAAATTAAAATGATGCCATTTCTGCTCTATAACATTGATTTAAAGGTGCGGTGAACGACCTTTGATTTATGCTTGTATTAACACATAAGGAATATCAGTGACATGGCGGGTTCAAAACCCTGTAATTTCTTAGAAAAAACGAAAACGGAACTAAACAGGGCAAAAGAACAAAAGTAATACAAAATAAAATACGATTAAAGCATAAAATAAATACCAAATAATAATCCCCCCAGAAAAAATATAAACATTCAAAAGAGAAAACAAAAATTTCTTATTTATACATGGTTATAGGAAGTAGCACTTTATGAAAGAGACAGACTGCTAAAAAGTTATTCTTTCGATTTTTGGTCAGCACCTTGTAACGATTCTCTGTCTTCAATTGATACAGACTCAACTTGGCCTCTTTAATTTACAAAATGTAAAAATCAGATAAGTATCTGTGCCTCATGTTTCTTCGGATTGAAACGAACATGTATCCGTTATTAAAGTATTAACAGGTTTTTAAGAAAACGGAAATTTCCTTTCTATTTGCAAAAGGTATACTAGAATCATTGGAAAATTGAAATGTAAATACAGATGGAAAAGCACTACTCAAAAGCCTAGCTTTTTAAACCTTACAAGACATAATTTTTGGTGTACTCATAGGAAAAAAACAATATTTTACGCTTACAAATTTACCAATGTTTAACGTCTTCAAATTCATTAGCATCATTTAAGAGCAGATTTTACAGCATGGACCAGACATGAACGTTTCGGGTATCTAACCCTGTCAGTGATAATCAATCTTAACAATGAAATATGGCCAAAATCTGTGAAAATTATGTCCTAAATATACCGAAAGACGTAGGAAGACGACTGGAATATGATGCTACAGGAACCAGGTTTTATAAGGTCATTTTTTTCTTAAAGGATCGAGTATGTTAAAAGTAAGAGCAACTCATATTCATATATTAGGTAGATCTATTGTGTCGCATTTAGATCATGGCTATTGTATCATTCAAACTTGACCAGTGTAGGTTTTTTGGATTTCGTGCATGAAAAAGATTTTTTAACGTGTTATTTCCTATGTGTACAAATAAAACACAAAAATGATCATTTTTAAAAATTTTCATTTTCAAACAGTGCTCTAATAGTTGAACATTTCCCGCGATATTCCTATGTATCAATTTTAGAGCGTTTTCATGTAAAATCAAACTTTCCATTCTCTTAACTCGCTGTTAGTACTTTTCCATAACATACATTTTATATTCCTTATTGAACACCCTGTACATGCAGCTGACGCATTCTGTATAATGATATCATATATACAGCAATATCAACGATATTTTGAAGTATACAAAATGACTTAAGGCCATGTCAATTTCATGTTTTGTTTCACCGAATCGATCTCTATCCTTATTGGAATATGTATACGATAATGGGCTCCCCCTCTTATCTAAATCTCCATAATTTTATTATCATTGGAAAACGACACTCTTGCTGATAAGGACCAATTAATATAAGTTTGAGGTTATTAGTTTAGTTTAGAGTAAACTTGAAAACATACATTTCATTGGTTATAAATCTTTAAAAATGAGAGATATGAAATATGAACTCGATATTACCCTCAAGTTTGCTTAAATTAAGCTTAAATTTGCTAATCTAGTATAAGTAATTTTCTTGCCCTACTTCGATTCATCTGATACCAGGGCCAAGCGACTCCTATTTTTATATAAAACTTTACATAAGCTGATATGTATCTCGAGATTAATCCCGAATTTGACAAGTTTCCATGGAGCTGTTGCGACGGCTGTTGCATGCAATCAGGAGACAGTGACTCTCCCCGCCTGGTCTCGCTTTGGAATGTTATTTATTCCGAGATTCGCAATCGTTCCAATGAAAATTCTAATGATTTTGCCTTGCCTTCTCGGCTTTAAGACTGAATAACTGATATGCACTTCTTTGATGTTATATTTGATATTTTATTTGAATATGTTCATGAATTCTTCACTGCTTAATACAGCGTGTTATTTTACAACATATTCAAGAAAGGCCCTGGACTTTGGAGATTGTTCATAGGATTACGCCTATGGCGCTGTGTTACAAATGTTTGTCCGATTTTTCAAATCACGTGAGAAACAAAGGAGGGGATCTCCAACAACACCAGGTTGCAGGATCCACAGCAAAACCCTAAAACACCCAATGCAAAAACACAAAGCAGAAAAGCACAGAAAGCATAAGGGACAAGGAACGTCAACGTAGAACACAAGAAAGTTCTGAAGCACAATTTTCAAGACTTTGTCATCCCTGTGGTGTTGATTTCTGGATTTTCATTTCGCGCTTTGTGTTTGACTTTCATTTGCTGATTACATGTAGTTACACCTCTATTCTATCCAATTGTTTGACATTACTTTTCCTTTCTTTCAAAAGAGTCAAGATTGCTGAAATACTTTTTTGATATGTAAATTACATTGTGTCTATACTTTACTAAAATGTCCTTCGCTGTTTTTTTTTACTTTTTACCTAGCTACTTGAACTTTTAAGAAATTTTATAAGAAATTGAAATTGACAATAACTATTCTTAATCTGTACGTGACAGATTATCTTTATACGGGAAACACAAATATGTTCTTTGACCTCTGGGTAATCGGAAAAGTGGGAGGGTTGTACACACGTAATCCGGATAACCACTGCATCTGCTACTTGCGTCGCCCATCGGTCTCGTTAGTTTTTGTGTGGTCTTTTGTGTTTCATGTTTTTATGGTGTGAGATTGTGTTCCCTGTCCCTTTTGTGTTGCGTCTCTTTCTGTGAGTGTCTGCTCTATGTTTTTGCTTTGGATGTTTTGGGGTTTTGTTGTGGGTGCTGCAACCTAGTGTTGTTGGAGATCCCCTCCTTTCTTTTAGAAATAGAAATATACATTTCGAAGAACAAATTGAAATTTACAAGTTTAATTTCAAGAAAGAAAATAAGAATATGCATAATAACAATATAATTCATAACGACAATTTAAGAATTATAAACTTAGAATTTTGACCCCTTTTTTTGACCCCTTTTGAGTTCCATACTTCTTGTCACACCATTATTTATTTCACTTATTCACCTCTCCTTTCTTTTGCAATAATTAGGGCCTTTCCGCATGTGCCAAAGATTATATATACATTAATCGGGCTTAATGTCAGTGCGCTCCATAGCACTTAAAATTAAAATAAAAAAAATTAAAATGTTAACTTAGAATTATATAACGGTTGAACAGCCTGAACAGCCTGAAAAATACCATTTGATATCAATCACACGAAAGATGATGTTACTCAAAACCAAAATTTCACAAATGTTATCGATTGGATCACTCCTGTATAGGTACATATATATATAAATCGATATATGTTAGTTTCAGATTAAAACTGCAAAAGTTTACAACATGTCTAATCTTTGGAAATTCGTAGGATTTTTGATTTGCATAAATGCTGCATGGTCAGAGACAAAGCTTAAGTGTAGAAATAAAAGTAAGTAAAAAGAAAATTTCGTTTGAAAACAAATTTTATATTGTTTTAAGGTCAGGGTGGCGACTTTTAATGGAAATGAGGTAGAAGAAAGATGGATAGGTTCATATGTAGAGGAACATCTCGAACTATTGAGACCAAAAAATCAAAATTTGCCCGTCTCGTTTTCTGGCTATAAACGTCTATTTTTGGCCTATTTTAACATATTTGTCATTTTAGGGAATACCACATCATAACTTCACATACCTCTGAAATGCATGAAATTTCTAAAATTCATATATATCCTTATTTTTCAAGATTCGTATAGCTGGTGGATGAATTAAAGGCTATTTTGAGAAATTCTGATAAAATAATCAGTTCTTAGGAGAGTTTTTTCTTATAAAAACTATGTTGCTGGTTGCCATGGCAACAACTCATTACTTTAATTAATAACTAGAAGGTCGCCAGCTACACAATTCTTTTTCTACACATATATCATTGGTATTGCTTTTTCCTAAAGCAGTCAAATCAATATGTACCCGAATTAATTTTTGAGCCGAATGACTGTTTCTATAAATAGCACAATAATTTATGCAAAAAATCAACATTTTGAACCCAAAAAATAGAGTTCAACTTGAAGTTCGAATTTCTAATTATCTCAGTATTAAAGAGTATAATGGATAGTAAATATTCTGATGTTTGAATCTTTGGTAGGAGAACTCATGCGAAAATGACATTTTTTCCTATTTTCGGTGATTTTTCATTGAAAAATATGCTTTTCCCCCCAAAATATCTATTCAGCAATGAAAGTTTCAAGGAGTATAATTTTTTTCTAAAATAATGTAACAATCTGAGCTTATACCATGTATCGTTTATGTCGGTTTCAAATACTATGGGATATGAAAATAGAGTTATCTCCCTGTAGTCGCAACCCTAACCTTAAATTCTAATAATGACTTTATTAGGAGGGTTGATTTCAAAATATATATCCTTTGAAGTAAAGAAAAGATATCGAATGCCCTTTTTTATTGTGCATACTTCTGATAGGGTTATTTTTCTCTCAGATTGAGAGTCTCAAATTTAAATTAAGAAATACATGAAGAAAAATCGAAGTGTCAAATTCTGCTGCCAAAATGAGCAGCTTCTGGACAGATTTCTGAATGTTTTGAATATCTGAGTGTCTGAATGTCAAAATTTTCTTCAGGAAGGTAAAGAGTTGGAACACTTCCGTACGTATTATGATATTTCAAAAATAAAATTCCAAGTAAGCTATTTGTTCAGGGTTATATTGCAAACCGGCTGAAATCCTCTTTGAGGAAGTTCTTCGGTCGCTAGTGGGATAGAATAAAAGCATATCAGATCCCCCTTTTCAAAATAATCAGTGACATTCTGGATTGTGATTGAATGGTTGTTATCATCACCAAACAAGAGTCACTTATCTGATGTGTACATCAATACGTACATCAAGACAATCACCGAGTTTGACAAGTTTCCATGGAGCGGTTGCGACGGATGTTGCATGCAATCAGGAGACGCTGACTTTCCCCGGGCACATGGTCTCACTTCGTATTGCTATTCATTCCGAGGTTCGCAACCGCTCCTATGGGAATTCTAATTATTTTGCCTTGCCTTCTCGACTTTGCACTTCTTTAAGGACATATACTGTCTATTCAGTTTTAGGATAGAAATCCTTTATATTTAAATCAGTTTCATCTTATTGTACATGTATGTAAAAGCCATGGGTAGTGACATTTGATGAGGTTACCGTAGGAACTATTGAAGTTCTGAGTACTTCCAAAATCGACTCATGCAGACATTTTCCTTTGCCAACAATGGCAAATTCAGAATTATACTCAATAACTTTTTTTTTATTGTTGTATGATTTTCCTTCATATTTGGAATACAATATATTGGATATTCTACTAATTGAAAGGAAGAATATGAATTCTTTCCGTACATATCTTTTTGTAAAATAATGTAATTTTTTTTTATTTCAAAATATTTTTCAAAGAACTTCATAATGGAAATCGGAGTTATCTTTCTTTGTACGCCAGAAATACAGAATACTCTTCGATGTGAAGATTCAAAATTTTTGGTGCCGAATATGTCCTTAATTGTCAATATTGAAATATATGTTCTATAGTATTCATTCTATTGAACTAGATGATTATTGCAACAGACATACATGTTTCGGATAACGAATCCTCATCAGTGTTAAAAAAAACAACAGATCTATTCAAAATAATTAAAACAATGAAAAATTTTATGAATAAGAAATAATAACAGAAGATGATAAAGAAATGAATAAATGTAGCGCTCTCTAGTATGCCTAGATTCATTTCAAAATGCCATATATATATATACATTTTGCAAAGAGTAAGTGGGTCTGATGTTGAACGTCTTCAAAATCAATATTATCATTTAAGAACAGATAAATTTGCAGCATGGACCAGATTTGCACGTTTCGGGTACAGTGATTCTCAATCCAAACAATGTAATATGGCCAAAAAGTGTGCAAATTAGTATGTCCAAAAATGTACCGAAAGACGTAGCAGGATGGGGGGGGGGGGGGGGGGGGTAGGGTTAAGATGCTAAAGAACCCACGTTTTAGAAATTTCAATAAATTTTATTACTGAAATTTTAGAATGCGCTAAAGAAACGATCAACCGAAATTGATCGAATTTGGCTACATGTGCCCTCGGGGACTCCTGATGTGCACTATCTATTCAGAGCTTTTTTTCAAATGAACTATGTGACAAAAATTTGAGGGATAGTCTTTAGGATAGTACCTCCTGCATTTCGATAATAATTAAGAATGAAATGATATTTTTAAACTCATGTACATTTACTTTCAAGTAAATCGTTATTTCAAACCTTCGCTCTCTGGCACAAGCGTTTGGAAGTAAATTCCCAAAAATATTTCAAGCTCTCAGTCACGGCGAACACTTCTTATACAGATTTGAAACTTTGGAACTAGAAACTTGATTTCTGTCCTTACATGTAGAATAACAATTTTTTTCCAAATTGATTTTGTAACACACTGACCACACAACTGAATTGCTACTAACGTGGCAGATTGCCATCATATGTCGGCACTGCTTGCACATTGGTCTCGTTGGTTTATTTGCAGTCTTTTTTGTTTGGTGTCTTGTTGTCGTGTTTGGTCTTCCTTGTCCCTTTTGCGCCTCTTGCTCTGTATATCTCCTTTGTGATCTCGCTTGTGGATGTATCGTTGTTTTGTTGTGGGTGCTGCAATTCCGCCTTTTCGATTTTACAGTCCTACGTTCGATTTGTGCAGGTATCTGACGTAAAAGCATTGTGACGTCATTAAATTCCTTCGAAAACGTCATATTTGTAAACCTGTTTCCCTGAATTTCATGCTGGTTTCCATAGAATTTGATGACGCCACAATGCGTTGACGTCAGATACCTGCACAAATGGGAAGAAACTCTCTATTTCGAAAAGACCGAATCGAGTCCTGTAACATCAATTGTTGATTTTTACGGTTACGATTTTATTCATGAAGAGATGGTAAGATGTTGAATGCTAAACGTTTTCGAATTCAATAGCATCATTTCAGAACAGATGGATTTGCAGCATGGATCAGACATGCATGTTTCGGGTACTTAAGCCTCGCCAGTCATCCTTAATCTAAACAATGTTATATGACCAAAGATAATGAAAGTCGTTGTGTTGAAAGATGTACCGGAAGACGTAGCAGGGTGGGCGGAATATGATGCTACATGACCAACATTTTAGAAATTTCAAGAAATTTTGATAAAAGAAATGTTCGAATGCGTTGAAGAAACGAAGTTGATTGAACTTGGCTACATGTGCCCTCGGAGACTCCTGGTCCACCAGCAGTGACACTCACCAAGTGGTTCAAATGTTAAATGTCTTCAAATTCAATACTGAATAGCATCATTTAAGAACAGATCAATTTGCAGCGTGATCTTTGTAAATAAGAACATCATTACATAATCTGTTAGATTTTATGCAACATGTATCGATTTCTATGCCTTCCAACGAAGCTTTGTATTTTTGATATATCTTTTTAAGAAATTTATCTTTCTTATATATTAAAAAAAATCTGAAATATTTTTTGAATAATTTTTCATATATTTGTTTAGAAATATATATGGTATATATTTTTATGTTTTAAAAACTTTTTTGTATTTTCTTTTCAGAAATATTGCGAAACCTTGCCCTTCAAAAGCCAACCAATCAAAGTAGTACCCATACAGATCACAGATTGCACATGACGTTTGTACCCGGTTTAGCTGTTGATGGCATCCGACAAGCTAATTGGGTTCCACCGTATTGTACTCATACCCATCTTGAATATACCCCTTTCTAGTATGTAGACCTTGGTGGTCAACATGCCATTGACAGAGTGGAGATCGTGAGCAGGAAAGGTTTGCTTAAGACATATATAAAGATGTAATTTACTAATAATACTTCTTCATACATTACTCTTTGTTACTATGACTGTACAATATGAAAATAACAATACCTTCATCTTGACAATATTTGCAATTTACATTATAAATCACAATTGATTATGATAATCATTGGAACATCTTCTCATTAATCTGCCCCTCCCCCCGGCTTGATTATGCCTTTTTGGTCAGTATTCTATATAAGAAAAGACAACTTTTAAAACTGCAAAATACAATACACTGGATGAAACTGTATGTGGTATCTAATCATAATCAGTGGTGATTAATACCAGAAATTTAAGGTTACATCAGAAGTCTCCTCACACTGAAGATTCTTATTCCACAGGGACCAATTGGCATAGGACACTCTTGATTGCAAGATTCTTCTAAATCAAAGAATCGTTATAAATCGCACCGGACCATCGCCAATTGCCTTACGTCTTATTCTGTACTATGAAGTATCAAGGAATGGAAAATTTTTAGGCGTGAATTATGAAAAATTCCAATTTAGAAAATACCTTGCGCTCTAAAATTTCCTCTGTCAACGAGTCCCTGTTCTTTATGGCAATGGTAGTGGAAAAGCCACATCTGACTTCTGTATTGGTATTTCACATGTGTATTCCATGTGACAAGACCTTTCCATTGATACCAACATTTCATCTACTGAACAGGTAATGGTGTTCAAACTAACAGAGATGCCAGGTTTTATTGGAATCTAATTTCAGGTTTTGTTTTTACTTTTAATTCACTTATTGCATATTTATATCTCATCCTTGAAAGTTGATCGACTTCGTGACATTTCCGTCGTGGTTGCCCAGAAACAAGGAAAATACGATCAGACCTGTGGTCTCTAATCAGAGGTCCTGGAAAACATGTTTCTGTGGTCAAAATCAAATGTCCTGACGGAACACGAGGAAGATTTGTCAAAATACAGGTGACTACTAATCCAAAGAATTATCTTACACTCTGTGAAGTCGAAGTGTATTGCTACTAATTTGCAACGTCAACCTTATCCTTTGAGCACAAAGGCTTGAAGAGTATACTTGTTTTATACAGAAATCTGATTAAATGAATGTTTAGTTTCATGAATAAAATGTAATGTGGCCAAAGAGTGTGAGAGTTATTATGTCAAAAAATGAACGAGAGACGTAACAGGATGAGTGGGATATGATGCTGCAGGACCCAGGTTTTAGAAATTCCAAGAAATTTTGAATCAGGAATTTTCGAATGCATCGAAGAAATGATGAATAGAAGTTCGCTTGATCGAACTTGGCTACATTTGCCCTAGGGGACTCCTGGTCCACCAACAGTGACACTTACCAAGTGGTACAAATGTTAAACATCTTCAAATTCAATATTTTAGTTTATTGTTTAGTACCCGAAACGTGCATGTCTGGTCCATGCTGTTAATTTACCCGGTCTTGAATGATGCTATTGAATTTGAAAACGTTTAACATTGATCATTGACCAAAACTGTTATTGATCTTTAAGTAAAGATTGTAATATGTATAACGCAGATGTATTCTTTGTAACAATTGCATAGGGCATTTCAAATGTGCAAGATTTAAAAAAAAAATATTTCCTGAACTTAATCTTTATATCTCAGAATCATACTAATTGAGCTCAATATTAGTGCATTCTTTTTCCTAGCAATCACATTTTGGTTTAACGACCTGAAATGATACATTCGTGTTTTTTGTCATCTAATACCAAGCACACGAAAAATGATGTAACTCAAAACCAAAATTTAACAAATGTTATCGATCTAATCATTGCTGCTTAGGTATATATAAATCGTTTTACTTGAATTTAGATTAAAACTGCACAAGTTCACCGGCATGACTTTTCTTTGGAAATTTGTCTGGTTCTTGATTTGCATAAATGTTGCAAGGTCAGAGCGTAGAAATAAAAGTAAGTAAAATATCTTTAATATTGATTATTTGAATCACTAGATTGGTATCTCTGTGGTGGACCGTTTGTCGCCGAGAATAGCATTCGTCTAGTTTCAGAGTGTTTTGACATGAGAAATTAAAAAAAAAACCCAAAACAAAACAAAACAAAAACACGTGGCCGTGGTTTGATGTCAAGTAATTCCCAGAGTCCTATGAGCCAATCAAATCATCGATCATGCAATGAAAGGAATCACTAAACAATAAGGTACAACTTGGTAGGTGTCAACCAAGGTTAACCAGTTTTATTGATGCAGTAGCTTTCAGAAAATTACTGATTTTGTGACTACCAATTTCACAATAGGCGGGGCTCATATTAGTCTAACTTCGGAATGTTGTTCATTCCGGGGTTTGCAACCGTTTCGATGGAAATTCTCACGATCTTGCCTTGCCTTCTCGACTTTGAGACTGAATAATGGTTAGGTACTTCTTTGATGTTTATTAGTGGTAATGTGCTGGAGAGTAATCACTCTATAGCACATATAATGAGAATACCTCAAGTCATATAAGAAATGTAAATTCAGTAGATTTGATAAATCATTCTAAATTTAAGGGTTATCTCCCTGATGACATGGATCTGTCCTTAGCAGCAGGTTCTTTGGCATCAAGCTCAGGTCACATAAAGAATTTTGGATCTTCATATGTTTCTTAATTGGCCTCGCGCACAACTGATCTCACATGCAAAACAAGGACGACTTACGTAAGGATTGCTTTATGCGGTCTGCGTCCGTCCGTCTGTCTGACTACAATTTCCCTTGTCCATAGTCATAAGACTGCTTTCAGTTAAGTTTCTCAGTCAAGAATACATTTCTGTCCGACTAACATCGTCTCTGAGGAAGTTCTATGCTCGATATGGGGAATTGGTAGCACACTATGACGTCCCCTTGTCCAGACTACTGCAGTACCGAAAAGGTTTTATGTTTTTCATTTGGTGGAGGTTTTTGTTTGTTTGCTTGGGTTCCTGTTTATTCCTGGTTTTCTATGCCTTCGGTTTATGGTTTTCTGAATTATCGACTTTGTGCTGTGTATAGGGATATTCTCATTATCCATATTTTGTCATTTGTAATGTAATTCTGCGGGACAATTATGAATATTAATGTACAGATTTTATATATAACTAGCTAAAGAGAAATAATAATCATTTTAGTTTTGAAAATTCAATTTCTTATATAAGAAATTGATTTTCTAATATTTGAAATTCATTTTCTGTTATGGGAAATAAACAACGATTTTCTTATAAAAAAATTCAAAGTAACCTCCATTATCATAATAAAGACTGCTCCTATTCGACATGGCTGACACAGAAATAGAAAATTAATTTCTTATATCAGAAATTCGATTTCTAATATTAGAAATTGTTTTTTTTTTAATCTCAGAAATTCATTATATTTTCTAATATAAGAAATTCATTTTTTAATGTTTGAAAATTCATTTTTTAATATTAGAAAATGAATTTTCAATCACTAGAAACTTATTTTTTATTATATGAAATTCACTTTTCCCATATTAGAAAATGAATTTCTACGATTGAAAAATGAATGCTTATATCAGAAAATGAATTTCTTATCTTAGAAAATAATTTCTAATAGCAGAAAATAAGTATTGATATTAGAAAATAATTTTTAATAGTAGAAAATAATTTCTGATATTAAAATAAATTCCAATATTGAATTTCTAATATTAGAAAATACCTATTTTTGTCCATATATACCTGCCATACTAGTAGATAGTTAATATTACTCAACTAGGTATTTCTTTTACAAGATTTGACCATTAACTTCCGCTTAACCTACAAAAATGATGTAAAATTATCTCATTTTTTGGCTTTCAACAATTTGACAAATAAACCGCAGCATGTTTAAAATTATGTTCATAAGACAACAAGTCTTACACTGTAGTAAGAAAACAAAATGACATCTGCAAACATAACTCCAAGTATTGAATATTGCACATTTGTACGGCCCGAAAGATCGGCGATTGTGTCAATCAGTTTTCTTTTGAATTCGTTATTTACTTTGTAGTATGTAATTGTATACGGATTTGAGCTTTTCCTGTCTTAATTTTGCCATTTTGAGGTAAGAATTTTTTCTCCGAGTCTAGAATTGACGTTCTGTAGATTTTTTCAACCTTCTCTAGCAAATTATCTTATTCACAAAGTCTCAAGTTAGCCCTATGATCATTTGGCGAAATGAACGATATTTAAACGGGACGAAAAAAAATTATGTGCACAGTATCTAGACCCTAGGCTTTCATGCATTGAATGGTAATGATTATATATATATTTATAGCGAGCGAAGCTCGCCCTTATGGTAACGCGTATACACATATCTTATTGAGAAATTATGCTGAATCAAAGAATGAGAATGTACTACTATGCTTTCAAAAACTTTCGTCCCCTCGCAGATAGAGTTGCTGCGGAGATGCTGGATATTGCCATTCAAATATTTTTTTCGACTCCAAGTAAACGTATATGTTATACTCAATTTTTGTTTATAAGTTGAATTTATTGAAAATATTTTTCGTAAATCAGGTAACGATAAAGCATCAACAAGGCGGCGTAACCACGGGAAATCCGACATTTCCGGTTTTAAACGAGACGTTTAGCTCTGATTGCTTTTCTCGTCTCGGGTGGTTTCGTACTGTCAGAAGTCGGAATATGTTTGTTTTTTCTTTTGTTCTTAAGTAATTTATTTTAAGCTAGCCTAAACATTATTCTTACAAAATAAAAATGAATTACAAAGAAACATATTTTTAAAGAACCATATTTTTTAAGCCCCCCCCCCCCCCAATTAAAATATTCTGCTGGTCTAGATCAATTTTACAAATGCTTCCACTCGCCTCATACTACCTTTTTTGGCAATCATCAAATAGAAAGTTTTGTAAGATAAGATAAACCATCATAGTCAAAATAAAAAAGAAAGGGTTTTCTTTATTTTATATAATCATATCTATTTTCTCTCCGCTCGCACAAAAAGGCTTTGCCTTGATTCATATTAATCATTATAATGATTATTACGGAAGCTTATAAGTGCCAAATTTATTTTTCTTAATTTTTTTGATTTTCCGACTTTTTATCTTGGAATTGCTTCAGCAGATTATATATACTTTGATAGTAATTATAATGATTATAATGATTATATATATATATATTCATAATAATTAAAATAATTATATATACTGAAATCTCTAAAGCACTTAATATCATTGAAATTTTTGGAACTTTCTCTGGTCTTAAATTGAATAGAAATAAAACCGAGGGAATATGGTTAGGAGCCCTAAAACACAGTAAGGATAAATATGAAAACATAAACTTGACAACAGAACCAGTGAAAAGTCTTGGAATTTACTATAGTCTTGATAAAAACTATATGAGAAACTAAATTTTGATAGACAATATGAAAAATCTGAAAAAAATACTAAAAAAAATTAGAAAACTAGAAATTTGACAATGATAGGTAGAATAACGGTTAAAACGTCGTTAATAATTCCAAACATAACTTTCCTAGCTTCTGTAATAACATTGAATAAGGAGAATCTTATAAAGTCCAAACACTAGTTAATCAATTTTTATGGAACGATAAAACACCAAAAATTAATTGTAAAGTGGTGTGTCAAAATATTTTAGACTGAGGACTAAATATGACTAATATTGAGTCGTATATAGATGTAATCATAATAAACTGGATAAAAAGATTAACATCGGCATATTTAGCAAATTGGAAATTTATACCGCTTAAATATTTTGAATCATATGGGGCAAACTTTCTGTTGTTCCGCATGAATATAGATAGATACAAAAAAGTTATTAAACTGAATAAAATTCCTGAGATTTATCAAAATATTATTAAAGTATGGATACAAAATTCAAATAAGTTACACATACCGATAAATTTCAGATCAATCAGGCAGCAAATCATCTGGGGAAATGACAGCATCACCCTTAAATGGAAAAAGTTTAGTATTCAACAACTGGATTGATAGTAACCTAATATATATAAATGACAAAATAGACACAAATGGTAACATCTCTGAACAAATTGTTTACAGTAAACTAAAAAATAAAACGAACTGGTTGATGGAAATTTCACAAATTAAAAAAACATTGCCAAAACAATGGATAAAAGAACTAAAAAAGAGGAATCAAGGAAAAGTTAAGGACATGTATCTATCAAAACTTTCTTACAGTTCAATAAGTATAAATTATGTGACCTAGATACTAAGAAAATATACAAAATCATTTCAGAAAATAAAAAAGAGGTACCAATTGGCATCTCAAAATGGTATAGATTATAGAAAATCAAGACTTAAAATTTGATATAGAATATATTTGCAGATTTATTCATAGTTCTTTAATGGAAAACAAACATAAGATGGTTAGATGGAAGTTGCATTATGTTCTTCCATGTAAAAAATTATTATTTCAATGGAAAATAGTTAATAATATGAAATTTAACTATTGTAATGAAGAAGAAGATTATGAACACTTTTTTCTTACCTGTACTTACCTGCATGCATTTTGGGAAAAGCTTCATAGGATATGCCAAGCAGTAAATTTAGACTCTCATATCTTCTTACTGAAAAATTTGATTTCGGGTTACAAGATAAGAATAAAAGATTCTTATGAATTAAATTACCTGCTCACAATTATGATCTTTACTATTTACAAAGCATATTATTTGTCTGAACAGAAAACGAAATGTATAGATGTGTTTAACCTATTTAAAAGTGAACTGATTACAAGTATGGCAATTTATAAAAAATGAAGACAGGAAAGTTAACTTTAATTGATAAAATAATAAATATGTTTTAATTTTTCATACCAGTAGATTTCATGATACATAATGCCTGAGATAATCCAACAATCGATATGCAGTAATCTGTCATTTCACGACGTTCAACACATGGCTCGATGCGCAAGTTGACATTACATTAGTTCGTTTTTTTAACTTAATATTCCAAAATCAACACAATTCCAGGCGCGTAGCCAGAATAGAAATGATGTGTACTCAAATCAGTGTAGGCAGGGGTCTGGGGCCGCCTTCATGCCTCCAGTGGGTCCAGGGCGAAGCCCTGCGTGGTAGGTGTATAGGGGGCGAAGCCCCCAGAAGCTCGTGAAATATGGCAATTTGAAACACCTAATTTCCATTGTAAAATGGCTATACATATGACGAAGTTCGATTCAATATGTATCTATTTATGCATTTTTAATGTTCATAACATGTTGAGTAAATGACGTAATTCTTCTATTTCCCTCGCTGTTCAAATAATCTCGTTTTTGTGAGGTTCTATTTTTCCCTTTCTCATTCTACTTTGATTATTTTTATTTATTTATTTATTCATTTATCTATATTTTTAGCAAAATGATGTGTACGCAGTTGCGTACTTCCGTATGGGCAGCTACGCGCCAGAATTCTCATAGTAAATTCGATGTTTTGGAGTATAAATTGTCCGATTTTAAGATTCAAGGCATGCTAGTTCATGAAATATGCTGCAAATTGATGTTAACCTTTTTGACGTGTTCACTGATCCATTTCAGCCATCTTGATCGACTGTCAATCTTTAGTTTCAAGGATATTTCGTACCCGCTAATTTCTAACGGGCGCATATTGATTGTTTATGAAATTGCGGTCATTGTTGCGCCGCATTTATGTCAAAATTCTTTGTGCTTATTTCTATATAAGTATATTGTTATAGACTGATATAACTATTGTAAGGGGTAGGTCAACGAAGCCCCTAAATCGGCCCTGTTTCTTAACATTTGAATTAACTGAATATTATTTGTGATTTGACTCTTTGTAAAGTGCTTTACTAAGTAATGTGTTGAGATTTTGTAAATAATGCATTTATCACTAGCTTTAAGCCCTTTGATAGCCCCAAAATCGGCAATTTTCCGTGAAATTGCTGCAAAACCTACATGTTTCTTTAAAATTAGCATTGGCCACAAGCATTGAGAAACATGAAAAATTTACAAATTAAAGATAATCATTATATCATCTCGTCATAAAAGTTTTATGTGTCTCGACGCATGTGGCCACATCGAAATTCTCCAACTATTGACAAATTTTGGACCATTTTTTTCCATATTTTGTCAATAATGTCAAAATGACGTCATAATACTTCCTATGATGGTTCGGTGGGTGATGTGTTTGTTTCATTAAGGTTCAAGGATACACCATCCGAATAACAAATCACTTAGGAGTCTCTCTCGTCGCCAAAATCGACGTCTCGTTGTCTATGACGTCACGAAAAAAACGCGCCAAAATTGCATCGGCACTCTTATTATTTGACGCTGACTCACCTACGTCCTGAAACGTGACCTAGTATTTTAGGGATTGTGCTAAATAAAACTGCCGTATTTTGATAAGATTGGGACTTCTATCGTTTTCCTTTGAATCTTAATTAAAAATTGATGTAAAACAGTTCTTTGATGGGTATGTTCATTCAGAGAAAAGGCTTACAGCGCATTCTGCCGCTCGCCGTCATCTCTACGGGAAAATCACGAAAGAATAATTTTATGCTTGTTTTATTTGTAAACAACCGTTTGATTTATACCCGGGGTTAAAATATCAATTGAATCTAAATAAAATGAGTGTGATGCTTTTTTTTACACGCGGGGTTTAAATGAGCAACATCTCACAAAATTGTACATTTTATTAGGAAACAACTCCTTAGATTACATGCGGGATTTGGGTAAAACAAATGAATGGACTTTTCTATGTCTATATATCTAGCAGTAGTGATATCTAGAACAGCAAGCATCACGATTAGGGTAAAGGAGGAAGGAGTATTACTGCTAAGTAGCAATTTCTCTCCGCTATGTGTAAGATTCGCCATTTATTATAAGCGAAACGTAATAATTATATTTTGAATTTATCGAACAGAAGAATTTTCATGACAAATGACATAGTACTATAAGTCAAATCTTCTCAAAGTGAATCCTCCTTTTGAAAAAGTTCTCTTTTTTTACATTATTTGTTCTTCTCCTTTTCTTACAATGCGAATATTCATGGACCTGTTATAAATCAATGATTTCAGGATTATTGCCTAAATTTAACCCTCTCCCCGGTAGTAAATTATTATTACCGGTATGCGTTAAATATTATAGGAATGGAAAGTACATACATATTTTAAAATTACCAGTGGTGGATTCAGGGGGGGGGGGTGCGGAGGGGGCGCCCCCCCCGGCAATGACCCAAATTTTCCAAAAACAGGTATATTTTTGCTCATTTTCAGTTAAATCGGCAAAATGCGCCCCTTGACCCCTCCACCCCCGGCAAAGGGGGCGCTGGATCCGTCACTGATTACCTAAAGGATATTTGATCACTGACCTTGAGGATGACCTTGACCCACGTTGGATGCCATAATGCTGAATATCCCAGCATGTTTGATGAAAAATGCGAATGCCGACTTACCTACATTATATGATCTCCATAAATACGTAAATGCAAGGAATACTGTTTTTATCGTCATGATCGTATTACATTGAAGTACACTGAAATTATTTTGCAATCAGGAAAGAATTTGTCAATAAACGCCTATAATGAAATATGTGCACGTAGACTAGTAAAAAAAGGAGGAAGGGGGGGGGGGGGGTATGGAACGTTTATAATATTAATCGAAGATAGAACTCAGTTGCAGCACTGTTTTACTGTTATAAGTCAGTTAGTTGCATTTTATATTATATGGATTTTTTTTGTTAAATATTTAAAAAAATCCTTGTAAATGTTTTCTGTTTTGAAACACAGATTCTTACAAATAGGTTTCAAAACGCCGAGCAATTATAAGGCGACGTCCTGGTTCAAAACGACGTTTTTCGTGCTATTGTTTACCCTTTCTTAGAAGAAAACAAATGTCATGCGGAAATAAATATGATTTTTCATAAATATAGGAATTTAAAAAAAAAACTATTTCAAAATGATATTCTGTCACAAGGCCGATTTTAGCCCTTTTCTCCTCATCCAAAACCAATGGATAGCAACATACATGTACTAAGCCTGTATATTATATATAACGTGTAATTGCACTTACATTCAAGTATTATTAATTTTCTTTGCGTACTATTTTATCTGAATACATTCTATTTATCTATAATTCTATTCATAAGATAAACATCTTGCTTTCATCGCCCCATTTCATTCTGGACCGTTTTTATTTCTTTATCAACTTGATTTGACGTTAAAATGGCCAAATGCATCACGTGACGTCATTTGCTTAAAACTGTTGCAGGCGTTAATATTACTGATATAATGGGTATATAATTAAAATGGGTTACAGAATTCACATTTTGATCAGTTCTATTTCCAATTGATATATGGATGATAAATGGAGTAATTTAGATGAAAGGTTCAGGAGATATAAATCCAAATAGAGCACGGAGGGGATATCTTGCCAGCATTTTGTGACAAAATCTGGAGGGGGGTAAGGTCATAATTTTGTATCAAACTTAAAATTTTGTTCGATGATTGCAACATTTATTTTTATTGTTGAAAGATATGTTAACTTAGAATAAGATAGCAAATTTTTCGCTCATTGGCATGTTAACAAAGTACTTAAACCCGTCATTTACTGGTTGGACCCTAAAAATAAAGACGTCAAGAATAGAGCCTAAAATGGTATAATGTTTACTATTTCATAGAATTTGACTTACCAGCATTGATGTATTTTCTATTTTTTATTTGTTTCAGACCTTCTTTCGTTATTAAAAGAATGACCATATACATTCATGCATCAGGTTTAAAATAACAGGGGTCTATTGATGATATGATGCAAATTTGGGGAAAATTAAAGAAAAATTGGACATGTACTTCTTTGGAAGGTCATTAATCAATTGGAAGCTCGATGACATATACTTTTTTCATTAAAATACTTTACATGACATTGTTCTCTACCAATAAAATCGATAAAACTTAACCTGGGATGTTTAATAGTGTTTTGGGGGTGTTTTGGAAAGGGTGTAACCATGAACCTTAAAAGCGAGAAAACTTGATTATATTTCATGTAATATATCAAGTACATGTATTTCTTATTAAGTTAAATCTAACGAAAATTGCAGGGTCATTTTAGGGGCTTCGTGGCCCCTTTGTTTGTAATGTTTTAATATAAAAAAATATATATTTTTATAATAATCATTATAATTATACATATTTTTTTAAATTATTATAATGATTATATACATTTTTCTTTACAGAACCATTGCGAAACCTTGCCTTACATAGGCCAGCTAATCAAAGCTCTACACACAGTGATTATGGAGCTTTTAGGGCCGTAGATGGAATAAGACAAGCTTATTTCATGCCGCCATATTGTACTCACACCAAAGATGAAAATACTCCTTTCTGGTATGTCGACCTTGGCGGGCAACACGACATTTCGAGGGTGGAAATTGTTAACAGGGCAATTTATGGTATGTCTGAGTTAAGTACTTATAATCAAGGCTATTTTCGAAAATATCTTCCGATCCTATTTCTCATTCGCTGTAAGGTCGTAGGTGGGTTATCAGGAAAAAGGATGAATATTTTGAACATTAACTACAAAAGTATCCCAAAGATACTTCTATAAAGATTTATTTTTATTTTTTTTCACAATTTATCATATCGTTCCCAAAATGTATGGTTAGCAATGGCACATCAGATGAAAATTAAAGTAAGTTGGTGATGTAAGAGTCAACTTCTGTAATATTTTGCATGATAGTGACCTTTTATGTATAAAACATACTGACGTTAAGAAAAGTATATCATCCAATACATAGATAAAATCATAGATAAAATTCATAGATAGAATTCATAGATAAAATTCATAGATAAAAATTGTATTGCTAGTATGGAAGAGTTGTCTTTCTTGTATGAATGATATTGCATGCTATGCCACTTTAGACATAATTGTTATAATTCCTGTACATATGGTGCTCAGAAATTATTACCATGGAACATATATATATATTTCAATATTTACAATATGACCTAAAAATACTAAGGATATGCAGGTTAAACAGGTTATGTGTATACTAGTATGTAATGCGTACATAAATATTACCACTGTACAAATAATTGTTGTTTTCTGACAAAATAATCCATGTGCGTATGGTGCACTGAAATTATTACCATATTACATACATTTCAATGTTGACAGTATGAACTTGAATAATTATTTTAAATTTTTAAGGCAAAATGAGAATAAGTATCACACATAATCTTAGAATTATTGTTTAATGGTGCCTTTACGTACGCCCTCTTTTTATATCCATTAACATATTCATTTGTGTTGCTTGTATTTTGAGGTTTTGTTTGTGTGTGGTCATCTTACAGTGAGGAGGATGTTTTACACCACGATTGTACGCTCTTCGAGACCTCTGGCTAATCTGAAAAGCGGGAAGGTTGTGCGCACGTACATGTAATCCAGGATTACCACATCTTCTGCTATTTCCGTAGAAGATGGCCGTCCTAAGTCGGCACCGGTTGCCCATTTGTCTCGTTGGTTTAGGTGTAGTCCTTTGTGTTTTGTTTGATGTTTCTGTGTTGTTCGTTGATCAATGTTCCTTGTCCCTTTTGTGTCTCTTTCTGTGCTTGTCTGCTCTGTGTTTTTGCATTGGGTGTTTTGGGGTTTTGCTGTTGGTGCTGCAACCTGGTGTTGTTGGAGATCCCCTCCTTTGTTTCTCTGAAAGGAGACACTTATACCGGTCAGTGAATCTCGGTCATGGGCTAGTCCTGATACGGCAATTCTGCTGAGACTAACCTACTCTGAAAAAGATGTTGAAGCCAATCCGAGTTAAGATTTGTTAATTGAACAACCACTGAGAAAAATCTGACATGGCTTCACTGATAATTTTTGTACAATCATATGTTTGCACAAAAGCGGCATTTTACATGTAAAGCATATTAGCAGTAATCAAAATTTATGACCAACTTGATATTTCCACAAAAAGCATTAATAGGATTCGATTTCCACTAAAAAAGGGTACCGATAGGATTCGAACCCATGAACTTAAAGATACACAGAAATACCCTTACCGACTGAGCTATCGAGAATTACAAACACTGTCGTATTATATACTTTTATATCCCTCTTTCTAAAAACTCTTCGGTATGTGAGGCGACTGCAAAGTATCACCCACCCGTGTATGCCTTTTTTGCCGACGCATGGAAGATTTTACGCTAAATCTCATTTCTTACCGCTTCTAGATCGTTTTGTGGAAACATAAAAGTAACCGGAATTTGCTCAATGATGTTAATGAGATGATAGAGGAAGTATTCTCCATATGATAAAAATAAGTTTTAGTTGGCCAATTTGAAAATTTTATTAATTTCAGCTTCGCCTTTCAATTGAAAATATTGTGTTTTTTTTTTAAATTTTGAATACAACATATTAATAGTAACTTAATATGTTCCTTTATATAGGTGAAAGACTTCGTGATATCTCGGTAGTTGTTGCAGAAAAGCAAGGCAAATACGATCAGACCTGCGGTCACTATAAAGGTCCTGGAAAGAAAGTCCCCATCGTCAAAATGACATGTCCGGAGAGAACACGAGGGCGATATGTGAAAGTACAGATGGCCACACTGGAAAAACTACCACTAACACTATGTGAAGTCGAAGTGTGGGGCTACTGATGAATCAATTAATAAAGTCAATTTACTTTATTTAAGACTGCTGAAAAGGGGATGTATTCATGCAATATCATTTCATGCTTTGGTTTAGAATGTTGAACGTTTTCAAATTCAATAGAATCATTTATGAACAGATGTTTAAATATAGACATTCCATAAGCTAGGAATGATTTCAGACATTTTGTAAGCCAACGTTCATTATTCAGAATTGGAAGTCTGCTCTGGATTAAGAAAAGTTTAACGTTAGGACGACATAAGTAGTTTTTCATGGCGAAGCGACCTACCCGAGCGAATATTGTTCAATCATGAGAGAGAATTTAAAGTAATACATTAATAATAATCAAAATTAGTAATAATTCCCTTCATGTTTCAGCTTGAATATCCTTTCCATTTTTTAACGGTTGAATTGGAAATTCGCTAAATTATATGATCATGTTACGTGCCCCCAGAAAAAAAAGAACATTTTAGAGCCTGTCTATTCCAATTCACCATTTAATTATAATTTATATATTGGAGGTAAACCCCCTTGGACAAACCCTTCCATTTTTAGGCTATCTTAAATTCAATTTCATTGAATTACCTCTCTGAATAGACCCTATACAATATTTCAATCTTTCAGCAACTAAGATTTGACCCCCCCCCCCAAAAAAAAACTGCCTACAATTTTAATCGAAACATGGAAGTGCCATGTAATTACCTTTGCTTCTCTTAATTATTTAGTCCTGAAGTATATATCTGGTGCGTCAAATTCGGAGCTTTATGTCGAATAGGCTTCTGTCTGACTGAAATTATTAGAATTTTAAACTTTTCAATCCTTCAACAGTATCAATAAATTATACCTCAGTTATTACGTTCTAAACTAGATGGAAACAGTTTTGCATAACTACTTCCCCTTTTCACCTTGCAGAAGTTTGGATATATTTTGTTTATATTGAAACATTCGAATAAAATATCTAGATAGTATTAAAAAGGGCTGTTTTTCTTTTTTTTTACGTTATTTCGAAATCGACATTGCACATCTACAATAAAACACAATCACTTGTACATGCAATTTGGATTTCTTGGGTGATTATCTGCAAGGAGAGCTCAGGTCGTTTTTCGTATACTCATATGCATTTTCCAAATACTATTTCATATCCATTAAGAAATTGTCATCTTCCATTGTGGGAGTTACCGACAATACAATGATTGTATTGTTTGACAAGTCATGTTACAATATGAATTTTTTTTGTACATTTAACAGCTAGGTATACATTCTACACTTCGGATGCGTATACGTCATCAGATATGCACATCAATGACCGAGTAATTGAAGTGGTATTTGAGAAAAAAAACCCAGTCCAAGCCTTTGAAGCCTTCATAAAGTTCATTTACTTCTACATATCCGGATAAGAAGGAGAACATACGCACATAATCCGGTTTACTGCATCTCTTGTTATGAAAAAGCGAATTATCGTAAACTCGGCTCGTTGTACTTATTTTCTCCCTCATCTGTGTGTATTATCACTAGTTTTCGCATTGTCTATTTTTTGTTGGTCCTTTTAGTTTGAGTCGTCTGATTTGTTTCATTGTCCCTGGCTCTTTGTTCTTTCAATAGTAGTTATATCCCACTGTTGATAAACAGAATAAATCCCCACTTGTGATCAGGGACTAATAGGTTCTATTACGATCTACTGAGTGAGGCATAAAAATTTACACCAGTAACGGAAATTTCGTCTTTTCCCGAACGGAGCGTAGTGGAACGAGGGAAAAGTTGTAAAATTTCCGTCACGAGTGTAATTTTTTATGTCTCACTCAGTAGAATGTGATGAATCTATTTCTTCTTCTATGAAACATAAGAAAAAACGGGATTTAGAGGGCGTTACACTCCTGTAAGAGTTTTTCCCCTTTTGTACGAAACTAAAGTTAAAAATTCCTGATATTGATAAAAGAGGAAATGTGATGAGGAATAGTGATATAGAATAGTGATTTTTGAATTTTAAATTGCTGATGCGGATGTTTAGAAGGGAAAAAGCCGGATTTGTTTGTAGGAAACCCGTTCTAGCATCCTTAACAATATCCGGTGCAAACAGAAAGTAGACCTGCATGTGCTCCAAAGCAAAGTTTTTGGTAGGTGTCTCTTGGGATTCGCTAATTACTGAGAAAATGAATCTGGGAAGTACTGATCAATTTGGTATCATTTGAAAGATTAGAAAATTTGCAAGTTATTTTGAAATTTAAAAATTCTGTGAAAATTCTTTGCTTCCTTTGAGGGGTTCATGAAAAGAGGTATTTTCCCGCCAAATTCACCCTATTTTTACTGGTATTTGTCATAATACAAGGCTAGCCCTTCTGACTATGCTATTGTGATAGAACAAACAAGTTACTACTATGTGGTACTTTGTAGTCCCATTGTTCAATTTATTTGGTAAAATAAAGAAAAAAAAATTTTGCCATGGCAACCAAATGAAAAAATGTGTTGCGGCCTCTCAAGCCGATTGCGAAAAATGCCTTTGGCAGTTGTACGCTACCTCAAACAACGCTTCATGTCATCTAACGCCATGATTTCTGACGACGTTACTGTGTCGTCATAATAAGAGTTTCTTTTATCATTGGTCAATTGGAGCCTTTGAGACAACTTATGTGTCTCACATAAGCTGTCTCACAGGGTACGAGCAAAACTGGAGAAGAAATGGAAATCCAACCCGAGTGTCCAGGAGTTGCTTGTACCACGATGATGCTTTCCGAGTCGTGGTAAAAAGCAAATCCTGGACAAGAAGGTTGGATTTCAATGTCCCTGAACATCTGGGGATTGATTATTTTTCTCTTACTGTCTAAAACAGCTCAAAAATGAGTTTTTGTGTATTCTTTGTCATATTTTGACCGGCTTACGCAACAATCATGCATCACGTCAGAATGACGTTACAGTTAAAAGCATTTCCGGAATGAGCTTATCTCACCCTGCAGGATGCGCGACAACATTTTTCCTGACACCCAATTTCGCGGACAAATCAGTCTCAAGTGAGAGAAAAAAAAATATCCTCATATACACAGCACCAGCAAGTAGATGAGAGACTAGTTAGGTCTCCGGAAAGAATTTTTCTCCCATATTCATAAAATATGTAAAATGACAAATGGCTCATCATCCACGTGTGCGAAAGTTATCTGTGACGTCATAATTGAATGACGCGTTTCATTGATTTATTCTGGATCAAATTATGGCGGAAATGCGTACAAGACTTATCATTTTGGAGGCTTTCAGGCAATGGAACATCAGCCGGGGTATGATCATTGACAAGTTAATCCAACCCTCGTTAAGCCTCGTCATGGTGCAAGAAATTCCCGGACACTCGGGTTGGATTTCCTTGTCAATGATCGCGCTCGATGGTAGACTCTATTAATCATATCAAATCGCGTTTAACTTATCTGACTTAATGAAAGGCATTATCGTCATGTTTGTCCACTTAGACCTTCAAACAAAGAGTTATGAAGACACTTGATAAAACAATCAGCAAGAAAAGTCATCGTCAGTATTTCGATAAACACAAAATAATCTGGTGGTCTTGTATTGGGATCAGACTCGTAAAAAAGTGCTATTTCAGGAGTGTTGCCACCTTTATATTATTTATTTCCTTTTTGTTTATCAATGCATTTTACACATGTGTAATATATTTAATGTAGCTATGGTAACCATATGGCCAAGCTGTTATGCCTATCAATCTTATTTTCTTTATCAATTATCTCTCATTTTCATTGTTCCATTTATCATATATACGGGTTATTTTCTGTCGCACACAATGTGCATTTAAAAGTGGATAACTCTTATTTGAAACGTTAACTTTACGTAAAGAAACAACGATCACTGCAACTGGCCAATAATTTTCAATCCTGCGAGGATGTAACCCTACATTTGTCAAGACGAGGTGCTCACGGATCGCATGACTTCCCCGGTATCTATCGCGATAAGCATGGGACAAAGGAATGTTACTACTTATGAAGGTGAAATTTGTAATTTTGATGTTGAAGTCGTTACGGTTATCATATATATAGGATCTCAAATGAATTTTCATTTCATACGATGTATTATGAAACGAGTTGTGAGTTTTATATCCCCGAGCCTTGGCGAGGGGATATAAAACGCACAACGAGTTTCATAATACATTGTATGAAATGAAAATTCATTTGAGATTCTTTTTATCACATGATATTGCCTAAAAATGTGTATTTCTAACGTGAAATCAACGTTTCCGAGAACTACTGAGGCGAATCACGCCGAGATCTAGAAGTCGTCTGCTACGCCATGAGAAGTAGTGTCCCCATGGTATAGATATTCTGTGCGTAAGAGAAAAGTATTTCAATTTTGAATAGTATTTTAATGCAAAAATTAATCCAACAATAACAATTTTAATCATTGATATTGACTTCGGGTCTGAATTTAACAGTTGACCGATATTTGAAAGGTCACATTTGTCAAGGTTTATGTGATTAGGTTCCAAACTTGACCAATCGCATTCAAGCAGAGTGATATGTAACGTGTTATCATATCATATATTTATGAAATGGCTTTATGAAACTGCATAACGGGTGAATCATGTGATAAATTGGAGTATTGAGTTGACCATTTTCGTCAAAAGATAAAATGAAATCTAAATATGAGAAATCATAGGACACAAATCATATGATATTCGAAATTTATGTTTACAAAATTTCCTCATAATCCTGCCATCTTGCTACGTCTTAAGGTATATTTTAGATATCATTTTCACAAATTCTGTCCATATTTAATTGTTTGGATTTAGGATCGATCTCTAACAAGGGTTAAATCCCCGAAACGTACATGTCTGGATTTGTAAAAATTACGAATATGCCATTTCTGCTCTATTGCATTGATTTAAAGATACGGTGAACGACCTTTGATTTATGCTTGTATTATCACATTAGGAAGATCAGTGACATGGTGGGTTCAAAACCCTGTAGTTTCTTAGAAAAATCAAAAACGGAACTTAACAGGGCAAAAGAACAAAAGTAATACAAAATAAAATACGATTAAAGAATAAAATAAATACCTAATAATAGTCTTCCCCAGAAAAAATATAAACATTAAAAAAAGTAAACAAAAACGCAGTGTAAAATTTCTTATTTATGCAAGGTTGTAGGAAGTGGCACTTTATGAAAGAGACAGACTGTTAAAAAGTTATTCTTTCGATTTTTGGTCAGCACCTTTTAACGATTGTCTGTCTTCAGTTGATACAGGCTGAACTTGGCCTCTTTAATTAACAAAATGTTCGATGAGATGAGTAGCTTTGCCTCATGTCTCTTCGGACTGAAACGAACAGGAGATGCTTACTCTTCCTGGGCACCTGGTCTCACTCTCATATCGGGAGTTCGCTTCTTTTCGTATGGTGGAGGTTTTTGTTTTTGTTTGCTTTGGTTCCTGTTTTATCCTGTTTTTGTATGCCTTCGGTTTCTGATTTTCTGAATTATTCGATTTTGTACTGTAGACAGGGATATGGTCATTATCCATATTTGTCATGTATCCGTTATTAAAGTATTTACAGGTTTTTAAGAAAACGGAAATTTCCTTTCTATTTGCAAACAGTATACTAGAATCATTGGAAAATTGAAATGTAAATACAGATGGAAAAGCACTACTCAAAAACCTAGCTTTTTAAACCTTACAAGACATCATTTTTGGTGTACTCATAAGAAAAAACAATATTTTACGCTTACAAATTTACCAATGTTTAACGTCTTCAAATTCATTAGCATCATTTTAGAGCAGATTTTACAGCATGGACCAGACATGAACGTTTCGGGTATCTAACCCTGTCAGTAATAATCAATCTTAACAATGAAACATGGCCAAAGCCTGTGAAAATTATGTCCTAAATATACCGAAAGACGTAGCAAGACGACTGGGATATGATGCTACAGGACCCAGGTTTTATAAGGTCATTTTTTTCTCAACAAGGATCGAGTATGTTAAAAGTAAGAGCAACTCATATTCATATATTAGGTAGATCTATTGTGTCGCATTTAGATCATGGCTATTGTGTCATTCAAACTTGACCAGTGTAGTTTTTATGGCCTTCGTGCATGAAAAAGATTATTTAACGTGTTATTTCCTATGTGTACAAAGAAAACACAAAAATGATCATTTCTAAAAATTTTCATTTTCAAACAGTGCTCTAATAGTTGAACATTTCCCGCGATATTCCTATGTATCAATTTTAGAGCGTTTTCATGTAAAATCAAACTTTCCATTCTCTTAACTCGCTGTTAGTACTTTTCCATAACATACATTTTATATTCCTTATTGAACACCCTGTACATGCAGCTGACGCATTCTGTATAATGATATCATATATACAGCAATATCAATGATATTTTGAAGTATACAAAATGACTTAAGGCCATGTCAATTTCATGTTTTGTTTCACCGAATCAATCTCTATCCTTATTGGAATATGTATACGATAATGGGCTCCCCCTCTTATCAAAATCTCCATAATTTTATTGTCATTGGAAAACGACACTCTTGCTGATTAGGACCAATTAATATAAGTTTGAGGTTATTAGTTTAGTTTAGAGTAACCTTGAAAACATACATTTCATTGGTTATAAATCTTTAAAAATGAGAGATATGAAATATGAACTCGATATTACCCTCAAGTTTGCTTAAATTAAGCTTAAATTTGCTAATTTAGTATAAGTAATTTTCTTGCCCTACTTCGATTCATCTGATACCAGGGCCAAGCGACCCCCTATTTTATATAAAACTTTACATAAGCTGATATGTATCTCGAGATTAATCCCGAATTTGACAAGTTTCCATGGAGCTGTTGCGACGGGTGTTGCATGCAATCAGGAGACAGTGACTCTCCCCGCCTGGTCTCGCTTTGGAATGTTATTTATTCCGAGATTCGCAATCGTTCCAATGAAAATTCTAATTATTTTGCCTTGCCTTCTCGGCTTTAAGACTGAATAACTGATATGTACTTCTTTGATGTTATATTTGATGTTATATTTAAATATATTCATGAATACTTCACTGCTTAATACAGCGTGTTATTTTACAACATATTCAAGAAAGGCCCTGGACTTTGGAGATTGTTCATAGGATTTCGCCTATGGCGCTGTGTTACAAATGTTTGTCCGATTTTTCAAATCACGTGAGAAACAAAGGAGGGGACTCCAACAACACCAGGTTGCAGGACCCACAACAAAACCCTAAACACCCAATGCAAAAACACAAAGCAGACAAGCACAGAAAGTATAAGGGACAAGGAACGTCAACGCAGAACACAAGAAAGTTCTGAAGCACACTTTTCAAGACTTTGTCATCCCTGTGGTGTTGATTTCTGGATTTTTATTTCGCGCTTTGTGTTTGACTTTCATTTGCTGATTACATGTAGTTACACCTCTATTCTATCCAATTGTTTGACATTACTTTTCCTTTCTTTCAAAAGAGTCAAGATTGCTGAAATACTTTTTTTGAGATGTAAATTTCATTGTGTCTATACTTTACTAAAAAGTCCTTCGCTGTTTTTTTTTTTACTTTTTACCGAGCTACTTGAACTTTTAAGAAATTTTATAAGAAAATGAAATTTACAATAACTATTTTTAATCTGTATGTGACAGATTATCTTTATACGGGAAACACAAATATGTTCTTTGACCTCTGGGTAATCGGAAAAGTGGGAGGGTTGTACACACGTAATCCGGATAACCACTGCATCTGCTTCTTGCGTCGCCCATCGGTCTCGTTAGTTTTTGTGTGGTCTTTTTTGTTTCATGTTTTTATGGCGTGAGATTGTGTTCCCTGTCCCTTTTGTGCTGCGTCTCTTTCTGTGAGTGTCTGCTCTATGTTTTTGCTTTGGATGTATTGGGGTTTTGTTGTGGGTGCTGCAACCTAGTGTTGTTGGAGATCCCCTCCTTTCTTTTAGAAATAGAAATATACATTTCGAAGAACAAATTGAAATTTACAAGTTTAATTTCAAGAAAGAAAATAAGAATATGCATAATAACAATATAATTTATAACGACAAATTAAGAATTATAAACTTAGAATTTTGACCCCATTTGAGTTCCATACTTCTTGTCACACCATTATTTATTTCACTTATTCACCTCTCCTTTCTTTTGCAATAATTAGGGCCTTTCCGCATGTGCCAAAGGTTATATATACATTAATCGGGCTTAATGTCAGTGCACTCAATAACACTTGAAATTAAAATTTTAACTTAAAATTAAGTAACGGTTGAACAGCCTGAACAGCCTGAACAGCCTGAAATATATGTTCGGGTTAATACCATTTGATATCAATCACACGAAAGATAATGTTACTCAAAACCAAAATTTCACAAATGATATCGATTGGATCACTCCTGTATAGGTATATTTATAAATCAATATATATTAGTTTCAGATTAAAACTGCAAAAGTTTACAACATGTCTAAATTTTGGAAATTCGTAGGATTTTTGATTTGCATAAATGCTGCATGGTCAAAGACAAAGCTTAAGTGTAGAAATAAAAGTAAGTAAAAAGAAAATTCCGTTTGAAAACAAATTTCATGGTCATTATCCATATTTGTCATTTAAATTGTAAAAATGACTTTATTAGGAGGGTTGATATTAAAATCTGTATCCTTTAAAGTAAAAAAAATAAAAATCGAATGCCTTTTTTGATAGTGCATACTTAACATTTTCTGGTAGGGTAATTGATAGATTGAGAGTCTCAAATCTAAATTAAGAAATAAATGAAGGAAAACCGAAGTTTCAAATTCTGCTGCTAAAATGAGTAGTTTCTTGACAGATTTCTGAATGTTTTGAATGCCTGAATGTCACAATTTTCTTCACGAAGGTAAATAGTTGGAACACTTCCGTACGTATTATGATATTTTAATAATAAATAATATTGCAAGTAAGCTTCTTGTTCTGGATTATATTGCACAACAGCTTAAATTTGAGAAAATTCTTCGGTCGCTTAAGTGGGATATAATAAAAGCATACCAGATCCCCCTTTCCAGAATGATCAGTGACATCATTGTGATTGAATGGCTGTCATCATCATCAAACAAGAAATACTTATCTGATGTGTACATAAACACGTCATCAAGACAATCACCGAATTAGACAAGTTTCCATGGAGCTGTTGCGACGATGATTTCATGCAATCAGGAGACGTGACGGGTGTTGCATGCAATCAGGAGACTCTGACTATCCCAGGCACTTGGCCTCACTTCGGATTGCTATTCATTCCGAGATTCGCAACCGTTCCTATGGGAATTCTAATTATTTTGCATTGCATTCCCGACTTTGTACTTCTTATGTTTATTGCAACAGACATGCATGTTTCGGATAATGAACGCTCATCGGCGTTATAAAAACAAATCTATTCAAAATGAAAAAAAAAGAAAAAATTTATGTATAAAAAATAATAACAGAAGATGAAAAAGAAAATAAATGTAGCGCCCTCTTGTATGTCTTGTATGTCATTTCAAAATGTTACATATAAATTTTGCAAAGAGTTAGTGGGTCATCATTTAAGAACAGATAAATTTGCAGCATGCAACATACATGCACGTTTCCGATACTCAACCCTCGTCATTGATTCTCAATCTAAACAATGTAATATGACCAAAAAGTGTGATAATTATTATGTCCAAAAATTTACCGAAAGACGTAGCAGTGATAAACGTCTTCAAATTGAATAGCATCATTTAAGAACAGATAAATTGGCAGCATGGACCAGACATGCGCGTTTCAGGTACTTTACCCTCGTCAGTGATCCTCAAATCTAAACAATGACAAATATGGATAATGACCATATCCCTGTATACAGCACAAAATCGATAATTCAAAAATCAGAAACCGAAGGCATACAAAATCAGGACAAAACAGGAACCAAAGCAAACAAACAAAAACCTCCACCATATGAAAAGAAGCGAACTCCCGATAGGGGAGTGAGACCAGGTGCCCAGGAAGAGTAAATGTAATATGCCGAAAAAAGTGTGAAAGTGTGAGACCAGGTGCCCAGGAAGAGGAAATGTAATATGCCAAAAAAAGTGTGAAAGTTACTATGTCCAAAAACGTACCGAAAGACGTAGCAGGATGAGTGGGATATGATGCTACAGGACCCATGTTTTAGAAATTTCAAGAAATTTTGATAACTGAAATTTTAGAATGCGGTGAAAAAACGATCAACCGAAATTAAATGAAGAATTAAGTAGTGTGCTCCGTTTACATGGTTTAGGGAAGTTTAACAAAACAAATAACATTGAACACTCTATATCCACAAATTTTCGGCCACTCGGTCTTTATCAAGTTTATTCGTGCTTTTCCACTTGATAAAGGCCGAATGGCCTAAAATTTGTGGATATAGAGTGTTCATTGTTGTTAATTTCTTCGTCGATTTTCTTCATGAGGAGATGGTAAGATGTTGAATGTAAACGTCTTCAAATTGAATAGCATCATTTAAGAACAGATAAATTGGCAACATGGATCAGACATGCATGTTTCGGGTACTTCACCCTCGCCAGTCATCCTCAATCTAAACCATGTAATATGACCAAAGATTATGAAAGTCGTTGTGTTGAAAAATATACCGAAAGACATAGCAGGGTGTGCGGAATATGATGCTACAAGACCCACATTTTAGAAATTTCAAGAAATTTTGATAACAGAAATGTTCGAATGCGTTGAAGAAACGAATTTGATTGAACTTGGCTAGCTGCTTGGAGGAAAGGTCTTCCAGCAAATTGTTCCAGCAAATTTCCAGCAAATTCCAGCAAAACGAATTTGATTGAACTTGGCTAACTGTTTGCAGGAAAGGTCTTCCAGCAAATTGTCGGAATGCCAATGGGGACCAATTGTGCCCCACTCCTTGCCGACATTTTCCTTTACTCGTACGAATCTGAATTCATTCAATCTTTGGTCTCTGAAGGGAAAAGATACTTAGCTTCTGACTTCAACTTCACTTACAGATACATAGACGATGTGTTGTCCATCAATAATCCAAAATTCACGGATTACCTGAGCAGTATCTATCCATCAGAGCTTGAAGTCAAAGAAACTACAGAGACAAATAATTCAGCATCCTATTTGGACATAATGTTGTCCTACGACACTGATGGTCACATGAAAACCTCACTCTATGACAAACGTGACGACTTCAATTTCAGCATTACAAACTTTCCTTTTCTTAGTAGCAACATCCCTTCATCGCCAGCTTATGGTGTGTTCATATCTCAGTTGATACGCTATGCCAGAGCAAGTACCAAATATACGGATTTTGTTCTGAGAGCTAGGCGTCTTTCAGATAAGCTTCTCAGTCAGGGATATGTTTGTGACCGACTCACATCGTCACTGAGGAAGTTCTACGATCGATATGGGGAACTCGTCATACACTATGATGTCCCACTCTCCAAAATGGTGGATGATACTCTGTCATAGACCATTTGAACCATCCAACCAAAGATTGCACTCTATGTCTTCCAAAATGGAAGTAACCGGATGTGACATTTCTACCGAATTGAAGCGGCGGGTGTTGCATGCAAGCAGGAGATGCTTACTCTTCCTGGGCACCTGGTCTCACTCCCATATCGGGAGTTCGCTTCTTTTCATGTGGAGGAGGTTTTTGTTTATTTGCTTTGGTCCCTGTTTTATCCTGATTTTGTATGCCTTCGGTTTCTGATTTTCTGAATTATCGATTTTGTGCTGTATACAGGGATATGGTCATTGTCCATATTTGTCATTGGCTACATGTGCCCTCGGAGACTCCTGGTCCACCAGCAGTGACACTCACCAAGTTGTTAAAATGTTAAATGTCTTCAAATTCAATACTGAATAGCATCATTTAAGAACAGATCAATTTGCAGCGTGATCTTTGTAAATAAGAACATCATTACATAATCTGTTAGATTTTATGCAGCATGCATCGATTTCTGTGCTTTCCAACGAAGCTTTCTATTTCTGATATATCTTTTTAAGAAATTTATCTTTCTTATATATTAAAAAAATCTGAAATATTGTTTGAATAATTTTTCTATTTTTGTTAAGAAATATAAAAATGGTATATATTTTTATGTTTTAAAATCTTTTTTTGTTCTTTCTTTTCAGAAATATTGCGAAACCTTGCCCTTCAAAAGCCAACCAATCAAAGTAGTACCCTTACAGATTACGCATTGCACACAACGTTTGTACCCGGTTTAGCTGTTGATGGCATCCGACAAGCTAATTGGGCTCCACCGTATTGTACTCATACCCAATTTGAATATACCCCTTTCTGGTATGTAGACCTTGGTGGTCAACATGACATTGACAGAGTTGAGATCGTGAACAGGAAAGATTATGGTAAGATAATTTAAAAAAATTCCATCAGTATCGTTGCTTCAGAACAAAAAGTGATATTTGACATATTATGAACATTGTCATCCCCTTTCATGAAAAAATCATACATGCTGTGTATAACCTCAATATAATGAATATATTTGCTATTATAATGTTTCAATAGCTGACGTTAATGATTATAATATTATGAAGTCCTTTAGAATCACTATATCCAACTTCTATTGAAATGTATTACGTCTTCAAATTCATTAGCATCATTTTAGAGCAGATAAATTTACAGCATGGACCAGACATGCTTGTTTCGGGAAATAAACCCTCGTCAGTGATCCTCAATCTAAGCAATGTAATGTGACCAAAATCTGAAAAGATTATGTCCTAAATTTACCGAAAGACATAGCAAAATGGCTGGAATATGATGCTACAGGATCCAGGTTTGAGAAATTTTAGAAAATTTTGTAAACAGAAATTTTCAAATGCGTTTAAAGAAACGACCAACCGAAATTGATCGAACTTGAAAAAATAAAACAATATCTGAAAATAGGGATAAATTTTGGGTATTTGCCTTGCACTAAATAACTGATTTATCTTATTCTTGAAAGCTGTTCGACAACGAAACAAGGGGAATTCGATCAGACCTGCGATCACTTTAAAGGTCCTGCCACTCATGTCCCAGTGGTCAAGATTAAATGTCCAGAGGGAACACGAGGACGATTTGTGAAAGTACAGATGGCCACAAGTCCAAAAAATTATCTTGTGCTTTGTGAAGTCGAGGTTTATGGATACTAATCAAGATTTTCATTTTAAAAAATTTTTAAACCTTCCTTAATGAACTCCATTCCAATGATCTCTGTAAAAATGAACATCGTTTATTGTGAATAAATATTTTTCCTCGCAATACTTTTTCTTATTGCTTGTTTGAACAATTATTAAACATGAGTTAAGTTGTTGCTCCTGTAGTAGAATGACATTTATAACCGGGTAAGGCCACTGATTAAATCTCAGGCATATAACTAACACCTGTCCGTTACTATTACAATACATTCGAAAATACTGACAAGTGGTCAAACTCCCTTGTAAACTGAGTGGTTACACTTACAAATCAGTTTCTGATTGACCCCAGACTTAGGCAGACGTTCCTAAAATTCGAGGTTTAGTGGCTTATAGGCGTGGTGTAAAGTTGATTCTCGTCATTTACTTAACTTACGTATTGTAGGTATTTTGCATTATATGTATTTCACAACCATTGGAGACGATGAGCGGATTATTTTCGTCCGTTAGTGCATGAGGTACATTTTGATTGAATTTTCGTATTTTTTTCTTCTTCGCACCTTTTTGATTTTCTTTGTTTTTTGTAAGTTAGATTCGCGCATCTAATGTACATGCATTGATACTCTTTGTTTCTTTCTACAGACGCAACAAGTATTCGGTATAGTCGGCTCTAGGTACTCAGTCAGATCATCTGAAAGAGTACCTAATTAGATCTTGTCTCTTTTAATCTTTTTTCTGTTTTCGTGTCGTTTCGTGCGAATATTATCTTACGATGGACTACAAAATTAATTTTGATTCGCAACGGCTGATCAATTCTTTCGAAATTTTCGAATTCTAATGCAATGTCGCTAAAACGTCGAAATTCATTGATAGTTTCGGCAGTAAATCGAGATCATACTAGACTTTGACGTTGCTAACTTCACATTTCGCCTTATATTCACAAAAATATAGATTGCATAAGAATGTGAATAACTAGATACTGGCGTTATATTTGCCACGTAGCATGTTAAACGTCTTTAAATTCAATAGCATCATTTAAAACCTGATAAATTTACAGCATGGACCAGACATGCACGTTTCGGGTACTAAACCCTCGTCAGTGATCCTCAGTCTAAACAATGTAATACGGCCAAAAAGTATGAAAATTATTATGTCCAAAAATGTACCAAAAGACGTAGCAGAATGAGTGGGATATACCTGTATTTCACATGTTCATGTTTACTTATGTATTGTTATACGCAATTCATAAACAAACATTCGTGATATTAGTATACCTTTTGTTTTTGTAAAGTTTGAGTTGCTCTTTTTTTTTTAGATCAAGTGATTTTTGTCACTAAATGAAACATATGCAACGCCCCCCCCCCCCCCCTTCCAAACACTGAATGTCAAAACGGTCATCAATAAAAGCAAAGTATACAAGTGCGCGTACGTATCTGTTAAATTGATATATCGGAAGCATAATTTTATTCAAGTTGATTTTTTTTCTAGAAAAATATTTTTGCGAATCCATCATACCCGCGAAATTGCTAAAAGTTAATCGACATATAAAATAACCAGATTTACGGTAGGGCTTAATTTGATATTTCACATGTGTATTCCTTGTGACAAGACCTTCCTACACATACCATAATTTTTGACCTATTGACCTTAACCTACATATTTGACTTACTTTTCAAAAGAATTAAGAATGGATATATCTTTTGATTGGTAAGTGATAGGGCTTTGGCATTTCACATGTGTATTCCTTGTGACAAGACCTTTATACACAGACCATAATATATGACCTTGATCTAGATATTTGACCTACTTTTCAAGAAAAGAAATATTGGCTATATCTTTTGATTGGTAGGTGATAGGGCCTTGTTATTTCACATGTATTTTCCTTGTAACAATGCCATTCTACACATACCATAATGTTTTACCTTTTGACCTTGACCTAGCTATTTGACCTTCTTTTCTATGGTTGAATATATCTTTTAATTGGTAGGTGATAGGTCGTTAATATTTCTTATGATGAGACCTTTTTGTTACCAATTTTTACGTAGTGACCTTGACCTAGATGATTGACACTCTTTTCTGAAAATTTGAGAATGACCATATCTTTTAATTTGTAATTAAAAGGTCTGATATTTCAAATGAATTTCATTTGACTTTTCTACTGATACTTTCTAGAACAATAATCAAACCGCTTCGCAGGCGGCACAAGCATTCATTGGATTGCTATTTTTTCTACTGAGGTTTTGACAGGACCTGACATGGAGTCCTGTCGTCAAGTGAGTCGGAATGAAATTCTTTTAAAAGAATGCACTGGTACAATGCTGTAGATTTGTCCAGTACCAGACCAAGTGTCCGTCTTATAGAAGGATCATATCCACGGTATAAAAGGCATTTGATGATACTAACACAATTTCGATGGTTATTCTGTCTACCTTTGATTCTTTTTATTTTGTTAATGATGTCACCATAAAATGCAGGTTGAGAAATACCCAAAGTAATATACTAATACTCTGTTGCTTGTATTGATCAGATTTTCAAAAGAAGTTGACAATAATTTTTGTAAAATATCAAGAAAGTCTGTACTAGTTTGTAGAAGCGGTAACCTTTACCTAGAATTTACTCCGTAATTTGTAATTTGTAAATTTTTACTACATGTATGAAAATCAAAATATCATTATATGCTCTAGCACACTAGATGGGCCGTGAAATGCAGATACCGTATGAAGGCAATCTAGTAACATCACTTTCAAGCCATGGAAAATTTACTATGTTGAATCCAAAATAATTTCTTTTGTCATACACACTTGTATGAATTTCTCCATTAACAATTTTTAAATTTAGGTCCAACAATGTTGGTAATGTTTCCCTTGTTTAGAGTAAATTCTTGTGGATAGATAACGTTTTTATTCTTTTCAAAAACACGATTACCGATAGTAAGAATATGATCCAGGTACCCAGAAGTACCAATGAAACATTTCACATCCTCATGTTTTCTTTGCTTTTGAAGATTTTTGATTAATTCATTTTCATACGTGTATAAAAATAAATCTGCAACAAGAGGCGCATAATTAGTACCCATAGGGATCCCTACGACGTGCTTGTAGAGATTCTCACCAAATCTTACATAAATGCTGTCCAAGAGGAAGGACAAGGCAATACACAGGTCCATTATTTGTATGATTTGTATTCTTTAGCAGAAA
Organism: Pinctada fucata; assembly: GCA_028142955.1. Taxonomy (NCBI): domain Eukaryota; kingdom Metazoa; phylum Mollusca; class Bivalvia; order Pterioida; family Pteriidae; genus Pinctada; species Pinctada fucata. The sequence goes on along the minus strand of AP027107.1, from coordinate 4,579,228 downwards.
AGAAACGTTAACCCTTTGATTCAGATGTACAAATATAAGTTTTCCCCTCTCGATTAAAGCACCATTTAATGAGTTTGGACAATTAATCATTAAATTTGTCGTGAGGAAGCGGGGTGCACATAGCTGAAAAGTCATAGTGAAGAAATCGTATTGGCTTAAGAATGTCTATATCTCATTTTGTCAATCACATCCCCTGACTTTTTAATAGACCAAAATAAATTTACATCATTCTGTTCAGAACAGTTTCATAATATTTTGCTACGTGTTCCTTTATCACCGTGAGTGCTGACGTCAGATTTCTAGATAAAACTGAAGTTGAGCAGTTGCTAGAAATAGCAATATTTGTAAGGAGACCTGTGCAGTTTTGGTATGCAGTAAGAAGATCCAATTGAGAAACAGGGAAGTTAAATGAAGAAATTACAATGTTATATGTTTGCTCAAAATGTTAGGGACACATTCATTGCTTTTGATATAAGTATCTGTAGACGAAATGTTTAACGTCTTCGAATTCTTTAGCATCATTTTAGAGCAGATAAAGAAGTAGGTGCGGTAACCTGCCATATCGGCCCTATTTTCAAAGTTGTTCATATATCCGTAATATTCTAGTTTTTAAAATGTCAAATGTATGGTGAATCCATATCAGGAAAGCTTACTTTGATTTCAGTCCTATACTGAAAAATACGTCCCTAAAAAACGTTGAAATCATTGAAAATATCAATAAATGAGCGAAATTTCGATAGATGTTTATGAAATTAAGTATCGATCCAGGCTTTGCCCATGATAATATTTGTACCAATCGATGGATTTCTTATCGGCCTTTTAATTTGCATAAAAAAATTGTGGGCGAGGCCTGGGGCATAGATGAATTTCGAGGATTTGTATGTAAAATACGATGATTTTTCTTTGTTTTGCGTCATTCAGGGCAAATGACGTCAGAACATGATGTCCTACATCACGCGCGTGACGTCACGAGGACTCAAAAAATTAACGCGGTATTTTCTCAAACATTCAACATTGCAAAAAGTTATAACTAATAGTTCTTTTATCAAAAGCATTTTTCGTCGAAATAATAGGGCCGATTTAAGGGCTTAGCGCACCTAGTCCTTTACAGCTTGGACCAGACATGCACGTTTCGGGTATCTTACCCTCGTCTGTGATCCTCAACATAAACAATGTAATATGGCCAAAATCTATGAAATGACATGGATAATGACCATATCCCTGTATACAGCACAAAATCGATAATTCAGAAAACCAGAAACCGAAGGCATACAAAATCAGGATAAAACAGGAACCAAAGCAAACAAACAAAACTATCTTCAAATGAACCCTTGGTTCATTTAGGTTTTTTGGGGATTAGTATTTTTTCCCCAAGGGAAGAGGAAATTTGCATTTTTGAAGTTGAAGTCGTTGCATTGTCATATACTGTACACATGGTTATTTTCGCTGGGGGAAAATTACGCGATTAAAACATCAGGACGTTTCGCGTAGGGGGAATATTCGCGATAAAAATGTCTTTCCCATTGTAAGAATGCAACGGGGACATTTTCGCGTGGGGGAAATTTTCGCGATATCCGTCGATTCGCGAAAAACGCGAAAATTACCCCCACGCGAAAATTTCCACGTTTAAAGTATTGAATTATTCATGTGACCAAGGATAACATGAAATATAAATACGAAGAACAGCTAATGCTTTCAGCGGTTCCTTCCCCTCTAGTTCACACAGATCGATTTTCAAGATAATCAGCAAAATTTGGATAATTGATTTAGAGCAATCCATCGATGCAGAATAGACCATTTTCATATTACCGTTAGACTTGCATATTAGACACTCTAAGACCCGACTTCACAACTTTTGACGTAATCTTCCATTATGACATCACAGACCTGTTTCGACGTCACATTTAAAAGTTACGTCAAAAGTTGTCATGTCGGGTCTCGGCCTGTATAAAAATCAATTCTACTGCGTTAATGTGAAAATCGTCTATTGAATTGGAATACTATGTGTTTTTTTTTTTCGTGAGGGAAAGAATGATAATGATGATTTATTTAAACAATTTTTACATTCCGATTTAATTTCTATATTTTACATTGAGGGAATAGCTTTTTCATCTTATGTCATCCAAGAGAGGCTCAATTAACCTGCTGTTATAGCGTATCGTCCGAAATCTGTCTTATGTTGTCGTTAATAATAAAATATGTTTATAATGTCGACTTCTGGTCAAGAACAACGGAACATATTCTAATGAAACGCCTGAAAGAATTTCTGACATTAAGTCCGCTGCAAATGTTGTCGCTCCGATCCGTCAAGTGGTGTCATCACATAAAAATGTAGAGCAAAAGAGAGTGCCTTTAACAGACTTCTTCAAATGAAGGGGAGCACATATACATCTTTATATCGAAAAAACTGAAGCAACAGATTAATCTAAGAAATGCCTTAAGAAGTGTTGATATCTTTGGTTCTACTTGGACATTGAAATTTTGATTAGTATTTGGCCCCTCTTCAAATTTCCACACTCAGTCTGTATCTTTTGATAATGAACTTATTTTGTTTTAAACTCTCTTTTAGTGCATTTCTATTACTTTCGTTTCTCTTATGCTTTGATACATATTTTATGCTATTTTTAATTGTATTAAAAAAAAGAAGGGGTTAGTTTAATGTCTATCTAAACTTCAGTCTTTAAATTGATGCTTAAATGTTTTATCCTTAAAAGGGAAACGACTTCATGACATCTCCGTAGTGGTTGCAGAGAAGCAAGGGATATACGACCAGACCTGTGGTCATTACCATGGTGCCGAAAAACCTGATACCATTGTCAATATCACTTGTCCGAAGGGAACACAAGGACGATTTGTCAAAATTCAGATGGCTACTAATCCAATGAATGTTCAAACTCTTTGTGAAGTCGAAGTCTACGGATACTGATTTCCTCGTCAACGTTTCTCCCAAAGTACAAGACTTGAACAGTCTTTGATACTTCTAGTAGAGTCTGCAAAAATGATCTACTGAATTAATTGAATAAAGTGTGTCTATTGTAAATAATATATATGTCTATCACAAACATTTTCTTCATTTTCTGTAGAATTGAACTCAATTTTATTAATTAATTGAACAAGTTATCGTAAAATTCAATGAATGCTTGATCTAGAGGGCGCTGCTTTAAGACAAAATTTAATATATTTGGTTTTGTCTGAAAATCACTTCGGTATTCAATTAAGTACCACTGATGAGGATTTACTATCCGAAACACGTGTCTGGTGCGTCAAAATTTGTTGGGTGTTCAAGAAGGTATAGAGTTGGAACACTTAGAGAAAATTCCTTAAGACGAAAGGGAAAAGGACTAAAAACAACAACTAGGTGATGCCAACAACGTATATACAAACACAGCAAACACACAGCAAGAACAAAAACACACAAAAAGGCCACCAAAAGACACTGACCCTCCGGTAGGACAATCAATCAAAGGACCAAGCTACAAGCTGTAGGACTAAGAACTCGTAACTTTCTTGAACGACATTTCAAGACAATTTTGACATATACGCTTTTTCGACATAGTAACTTTCATACTTTTTTGGCATATTACATTGTTTAGATTTGAGGATAACTGACGAGGGTTAAGTACCCGAAACGTGCATGTCTGGTCCATGCTGCCAATTTATCAGTTCTTAAATGATGCTATTCAATTTGAAGATGTTTAACATTTATACCACTTGGTGAGTGTCACTGCTGGTGGACCAGGAGTCCCCGATGGCACCTGTAGCCAAGTTCGATCAATTTCGGTTGATCGCTTCTTCAGCGCATTCTAAAATTTCTGTTATCAAAATTTCTTGAAATTTCCAAAAATGTTGGTCCTGCAGCATCATATCCCACCCATCCTGCTACCGTATCGTCTTTCGGTAGGCTTTTTCGACATAGTAACGTTTAGTGCTGTATATTGATATTGAAATATTGAAGAGTATCGATACTTTGTGATTTTCAATAGGTATCGATACACAAATGCTGAGTATCGATACTTTCAATACATTTGATAAGAAAATAAAATCCTAAACTTTTTATTTATTTTTTGTTCTGATTTTCATATTTCTTCTGAATCTTTAAGGAATCAAATAAAAACACTTTGTGTATTTGAGTGTTTGTGTTTTTATTTGTTATCATCCCTTTCATCTGGAAGAAATATTTCAATCTACGTTAAGGAATCATTTTAATGTTTTTTTGTTTGGTTTACCGAGGTATCAACACCAAAAATTGAGGGAAAACTGCATCGTGAGCGTAGCGCAGGATGCATAAGTTTTCCCTCAATTTGCAGTTTGTCTGATTTTTTCTTTTCGCTTGAGAAAGGTGTGTTTTATCGGCTTTTGTGGTTGACTTTCATTCACGGATGACAACTCTGGTACAAGCGACATCTATTGTATGTCACAAGGAATTGTGTAAAAAAAAATAATAGAAAAAAAAAGGAATTGTGTTTCAAATTCAGTATTGCTAATAATCGGAAAGGATCTATTGATATATATTTATAACCCCCCCCCCCGCCGCAAACGAAGTTTGGGAGGAGGGGTTAAAACGGAAACACCCTATCTGTCCCTTCGTCTGTCCGTCTGTCTATCTGTCCGGTTAAGAAGTTCTTAAAGCAGATAACTCTTCAAGTATAAGTGATGGGGCTCTCATATTTCATACAATCATTCACCATAATAAGTAATATATTTTGATACCAAGACATTTGACGTAGTGACCTTGACCTTGAACTCCGACCTTATAGTTGTATTTTCAATTGCTTATGGCCAAGGTATCATATCGGAATATTTTGTGTACTTCATTTCACTCTACACCTTATATAGAATAACTTTTGAAATTTGAACTTAGCTGAATCACAAATGCATAAACGAAATACTTCTCAGTATTTTCTAGGAAAATTAAGCTGAAGGTACTACATTTAGCTTAACTAACTTATCTGTTTTCTCTTACGTGAGAGGTTATATTCCTTCGAATTTCATTTTACATATTAAATATTATTTACTTAAATCGTTTTATAAAGAGTTACTGTAGCTTTTTCCGTTATTTTATGTTACCTGTCGCATTCCTACCTGAGATTAAACTAAAACTTGTTGTGATGATAGATTGTTTGTTATTTGTTTATGGAAGCCAAGCTGTCGAATGTTGATCTTACTCGAAACTAAAATTTCACAAATGTTATTGATGATTTTATTAGTGCTTTGAACAATAGTCACGCATCCTATAAGTCCCACAATGCTATATATTCAGGTAAATATGCATCTGATTATTATTTCAAATGATTTTTTATAATTGAAATTACAAAGCAATACGACATGGATGTTGTATGGAAATTTCTGTATTTTCTGATTTTTGTTTATACTGTAAAGGCAGATTCAAGAAAACTCAGTAAATTAACAAATTAAAAATTATTATGCAAAAATCCCCGAACAAACAAATTAATTCTTCATTAAATAGCTGACTAGACATTATATTGATTCCAATGAATTTTTCTTTTTCATGAGATGAATATTTCTTTTAAAAATAATAAACCAACTTATCATTAAATAGTATTAAAAGATAAGAATATAGAAATAATTAAAGTCGATAAATAAATTAATTGATGAATAAGTCGGTATTCATTGAATGAACGAATCATATATTATTAAGATTGAATAACTTAACAAAATAATAAATCACTAAATGAAATACAAAATTAAATTAATGAGTATTTTTGTTTAAATGATCAGCTTTGATAAACATTATTACGCAAATATAAGATTTCTGTAGCTGCAAATAGCAAAGTCTCAAATCATCTGAAAATTTTCATTATGTTTCAATCTGCAATTGTGTAAAGGTTGACAATACTCACTAGATTTCTATAATGAGTTAAAGAAGATCCTGACGATAATCTCAACAGCACTAACAACAGAGCACCCAATTGAGCATTGACGGACCCCTAGCAAAATAGAGTTGGGACCCGCACCCGCCGTCGATGTTTATGCACGAAAATAAAAACAATATATAAAATACATGCATTGCACTGTCTGAGGTTAAATCTATATAGAAAGTGCTATGGCGACCATGTCAGGGAATATATTCAAAACACTTACTGTCAAACCCCTCGCGGGGAACTGTTTTACGAGCTTCACACGGCAAAGGGCATAAGTGTGACACAAATGAGTTAAAGAAGATCCTGACGATAATCTCAACAGCACTCACAACAGAGCACCAAATTGAGCATCGACGGACCCCTAGCAAAATAGAGGTGGGACCAGGTGCCCGGGAGGAGTTAATCGGAAAAGTGGGAGGCTCACCACACCGTCTGCTCATGACGTGGCAGATGGCCGTCCTAAGTCGGCACCGATTGCCCATTGGTCTTCTATGTGGTTTGGCATTCCTTGTACTAGTTGCGTCAAGCGACGTAACCTCTAAGATGAAGACTTTAGTTCCGAACGTAATCGGAAAAGGCCGCTTGTGTGCAGAATGGCAAACATGGTGAACATGGTAAGGAAAAATGATCGGATCAGTATCGTCATCCAGAAGTTCGTTTGTGAAGATTATTAAAAGGTAATTGAAGGAGGTTAACAACATAAATTAATGAAGCTAGGTTAATATTCTAACACCATTAACACTATTCCTCCAATTCTATTCGATCGTACATTTTATTTAACTGTTACTGAAACTACCCTACTGAATATTTGGAGCGGTTTACTCTTTGAAATTTGAATTAAGAAATAAAAGTAGAGGGCTCTACGGAAATACATTTAGCTGTGTCTGGTACAAGGAAATTGGTTTGAAATTTTCTTCAAGAAGGTAAAGAGTTGGAACACTTCCGTATTACTATGAATATCAGTTTAGCATTTATCAACTACCAATGATGAGGATTAACTATCCGAAACACGTGTCTGGTGTATTAAAATTGGTTTGAGATTTTCTTCAAGAAGGTAAAGATTGGAACACGTCCGTTCTTAAGATCTTATACAGGTAACACTGACATTTAATATTCTGTTCCTTCAACTATTGCTCTAATTTCATGCAGAATACATTAGAAACACCATTTATGATAGGAATACTAAGAAACGAAATGTGGTCTTCGTGTATATTTCAAGTACTAGTTCGAGAAGACGCTTTTGTCATTATTAATTAGTGACAACCTTAGACGTTTTGTGCTCATCAGAAATTGCTCAGGATTGTTACGTACGATCGATGTACATGTCAATTAAAAAAATAAAAGAGGGCACCACTGAAATCAATTTTGGCGGCTCCGCCGGTAGCATCACTGATGAGAATTTGATATTCGAAACACGTGTCTGGGGCAGAAAAATGGGTTTGAAATTTTCTTCGTGAAGGTATTGAGTTGAAACACTTCCGTATTATAATCATGAACAGTTACATGTATTTCTTGTTGCAGTGTGGAGCAGTTAAAATCGTTCCCCGTGACTTGATGTTTAGAAGTTTATTAATTACTTCTTTCAAGCTCTGCGTCTGAAAGATCGATTTGACACCATATATATTATTTTGCTATTTCGGAAACTTGTCATTCAATTCAAATTATCATCAAAATTACAGGAGGTTAACATCTGCTTAGCATCATTCCCCCAATGCTATTTTGAACATAGATTTTATTTGGATATGCCAGTGAATCGACCCTACAGGAAATTCGGAGCCGTGCACTCTATGTAAAGAAAATGTACAAATCAGAAAAATTGGTTTGAAATTTTCTTCATAAAGGTATAGAGTTGGAACACTTCCGTATTATTATGTAAGCTTGAATTTTCTCCTTGGCTGAAACCAAGTATGATCATATTTGTACGCCGATTTCTTCTTTGAGGCATAGAGTTTCAATAAAGTACGCCGCGGAACAATCGTCAAATAATTTAATCAACAAAAATCAAATTTGATATTTTGAGGAGTAGACAAAATCTAGCTTATACCAAACTTATTTTGCATAGTGTTGTATGCGTTTACACTAAAATGTGCACGTACTTTGACACGGACGAAGCATAACATTTCTTTTTCTCGAAAAGAACAATTTTGTTCTATATTTTTGAATAATTTATTTATTACAAACATGGGAATGCGATGCAGTATATATACTATATATATATATATATATATCAGGAACTTATAGAAAAAACCCCCGAATGTTTGCGTTGGAAGATTACCCACTGTTTTTGATTCATTGTCACTAGTATGCTTAGAATATATGTAATCCTCATGTAAGAATTCTCTTTATCTTTCCAGAAACATTACGAAATCTTGCCTTAAATAAGCCAGCTAATCAAAGCAGTACTAGCATTTTAGGCGACATTTCTGGTGACTCCCGTGAGGCCAGTAGAGCTGTTGATGGTATCAGGCAAGTTTCTTGGGTTCCACCTTATTGTACCCACACAAAAGATGAATATAACCCTTTCTGGTATGTGGACCTTAGACGTCAACATGTCATTGACAGAGTGGAGATTCTGAACAGGAAAGATTTGGGTAAGAAAGATAAATTATTGTATAGGCAAATCTAAATAATAAAACTACAATCGCATGTCGTATCATAAAATGTCATATCGATGATCTTCAGCGCGAACTTCCTACAAATATTTCTGGTATGACGACTTTGATACAGAACAAGGTAAAAGTTGAGAATTGGTATAAAATACATGAACAAATTTACATGGGACTTCAAAATTACTTCGAGATTAGATGTATTTCGATTTGTACCAGAAATCTACAATTTTTCGGTCAATTTTCAAAATTTTTCTTTGGCTCGCTTCCGCTCAGCAGTTCTTAATAGACTTTCTGAATAATTTAGCTATTATGATCCATCCTTTATACATATTACTAAATCAATGTACACATGAAGACATTTAACTCAAACTAAATAGAATATCAAAACATGTACTTGTGAATGATAGAGGGAAATTAGAAAGTATTTTCTGATAAGTCAATATTTTGCTAAAAAAATTCCTGGCTCTCTACCGCTCGCCAGACATTCATTCATGTACTTAAAATTAAACCTCTTTCTCTCTCCCCCCCCCCTTTTTTTTTTGCTTGTTAGAAATTTTGGGATGTTGTGCCCATCCACTTTTCCAGGCAGAGCTACGCCACTGTATAGCATATATATTTCAATATTGAAATTTCAATATTGAAATATATCGACAATGTCTTCCGGTTCTTGAGAACCAATTGTACCCTACTCCTTGCCGACATTTTTCTTTACCCGTACGAAGCTGAATTCATTCAATCTTTGGTCTCTGAAGGTAAGATACTTAGCTTTTTCCTTTAACTTCACTTACAGATATATAGACGATGTGCTATCAATCAATAATCCAAAATTTGCGGATTACATAAGTAGAATCTATCCGTTTGAGCTTGAAGTCAAAGAAACTACAGATACCAATAATTCAGCTTCCTATTTGGACATAATGTTGTCCTACGACACTGATGGTCACATGAACACCCCACTCTATGACAAACGTGACTGGTTACTTCTATTTCTGAGGATAAGAATTTCAGCATCACAAAATTTCCTTTTCTGAGTAGTAACATCCATTCCTCGCCTGCTTATGGCGTGTTCATATCTTAATTGATACGTTATGCCAGAGCAAGTACCAAATATACAGATTTTGTTCTGAGAGCTAGCTAGGAGTCTTTCAGATAATATGAGCTTCTTAGTCAGGGATACGTTTGTGGCCGACTAACATCGTCATTGAGGAAGTTCTACGGTCGATATGGGGAACTCGTCATACACTATGATGTCCCACTGTCCAGAATGGTGGATGATATTCTGTCTTAGACCATTGAACCATCCAACCACAGAATGTTCTTATCCTCAAAAATGGAAGTAACCAGATGTGACAATTCTATCGAATTGATATTGCATGTTGCATGCAAGCAGGAGATGCTGACTCTTCCTGGGCACCTGGTCACACTCCCATATCGGGAGTTGGCTTCCTTTCATGTGGTGGTTTTTGTTTGTTTGCTTTGGTTCCTGTTTTATCCTTATTCTGTATGCCTTCGGTTTGCGATTTTATGAATTATCGATTTTGCACTGTGTATAGGGATATGGTCATTATCCATATTTGTCAATAGCAATTTCAACCACTAGGTTAATTAGTATCGCTGCTGGTGGACTGTTAGTCCCCGAGGATATCGCTCGCCTAGTTTTAGTGTTTACGCACTATATTGAGATATATTCTAAAATTCTCAATTATTAATTAGATATAAATTTCTAATAAAAACTAAGGGGGTATTTAATTGCATGGCTCTGTCCATAGGTTGGGTTTCGGCATACTGTATGGTCATGTTTAGAATTAATTTAATCTCCTTGCACTATCTTTTTCTTTTTTTAACGATGCTTTGCACATTAATTTGCTAGGCGATGTATTAAAAGCATATCTGACCCCCCCCCCTTTCCAGAATGATCAGTGACATTCTAGATTGCGAATGAATGGCTGTCATCATCACCAAACTAGAAATGTACATCAATATGTACATCGAGACAATCACCGAATTTGACAATTAAGTTCTCGTGGAAAGAATGCAAAGGGTGTTGCATGCAATCAGGAAACTCCGACTCTCCCCGGGCACCTGATCTCACATCGGAATTTTATTATTTCCGAGGTTCGCAACCGTTCGGATGGAAATTCTAATGGTTTTGTCTTACGTTCTCGACTTGAGACTGAATAACTGATGGGTACTTCTTTAATGTTTATTGCATTAATTGCATTATATCTTTGACAGGCAATCGGCTTCGTGATATCTCCGTAGTGGTTGCAGATAAATACGGGGAATACGATCAGACCTGTGGGCACTTCACTGGTCCTGGAACCCATGTACCTGTGGTCTACATTAGATGTCCGAACGGAACACGAGGGCGTTTTGTCAAAATTCAGATGGCTACAAATCCAAAATTGCCATTGACACTTTGTGAAGTGGAAGTATACGGTTACTGATTCCCAATACCTTCATTATCCTTGGACGACAGCTAGAAGATTGTACAGCTTACTCTATTGAATAAATTAATTGAATAAAGTACAAGTCTTTTGCGAAACATCCTCTTTTTTATGCAAGCGTACACTGCATGCTTATATTGAAATTTGATGCATTAAAGAAACGTTTGAATTGAATTGAACAACGTTGTAACAGCGCTACCTACAGTGTATTCCACATTGCACTGGACTCTATAAATAGTTTCCATGGAACATTGTAACTGTCTCCGTCTGTTTGTCTGATTTTTCTTTCTTCCTGAGGAAGGTCCGTTTTACATTTTTTTTTCCAAGAATGTGTACGCCTTTTTCTTGTGCCTTTTTGAACGTGTTTTCAGCTTTTGTGTTTGACTTTCATTTACTGAGTTCTACATAAGCAAATATTTAAAAATTTAAACTTTATTTTACAACATTCTGTCTTTTTATTCCAAAATTAGGGAAACAATTTACATTACAGTCAATAAATATTGCTCAGTCCCAATACTGAGCTATATTTATTGACTGTAATGTAAATTGTTTCCCTAATTTTGGAATAGGGACTGAGCAATATTTATTGACTGTAATGTAAATTGTTTCCCTAATTTTGGAATAGGGACTGAGCAATATTTATTGACTGTAATGTTTATTTTACAACGTTTAACAAACAAGTTACACAACTTATATTAATGTCTCACGTTGGCTCAGATATTGGTATGAGGGGGTCCAAGGAGCAGGAGCAAACCGGAGTACCCGGAGAAAAACCACCTACAGAGGCCTGGGTGGGGGACCACCTACCCTCCCACATAAGACCCTTCGCTGAATCTGGGATTCGAACCCGGGACCTTAGAGGTGAGATGCGAGTGCGCTACCACTGTGCTAACCCGGCCTTATATTCAGACTAAAAGCTAAAGATCGCAGCACATCACTCAAGGAATATCTACATTGTTACACACTCAAGATGCACTCACAAAAATAACAACGAAAGACCACCACACATTAAATGTATTCAAAGACATCGACCACCATAGCGAATATAGTACGTGGATGGAAAAAACGATAAACGATTCATAAATGTGTTCTATAAATGATGTCTCACATTGAAAACTAAGACTTATATACTCAAGAAACGCAGAACAAAACCAACTCAATGTTTTCAAGTATTTTATAAGTAAAACCCCCGAAAAAAGAAAAAGAGCTCAGGTACACGGTAAGAGTAAGCATCACCTGCTTGCAAACAACACCCATCACTGTGATCAGTAGACCATGTCAGTTCGGGGACTTCATGCTTCAAGGCAGTCTTTTGTGCAATTCTATAGAATTCAAGTATTAAAGCTTTTGTGTTAATTAGTTATGGCCCATGCATTTGACTGTCTTAAATGTTATGTCACCTTATAGTGAGAAATCTTTTACTTTTACAAGCTTTGAGTGTTGGCGGGTTAAAGGTTTATGGTCTCACATCGCCTTAGCCACATGCAACTTATACAATTGTTGTACCATTTACATCGGTTCGAGAAAATAGGGACGTCATAATGAAAAATGACGTCAAAAGATGCCGACTCGGACATTTTGAGCTCAATACAAAGAATGTAAATGGTCTATTTGTTGAGGTGAGCTAAAAATGTTTTTACTTATCAGTCTTACATATCAATCTGTCACTTCAATCAACAAATGCCATACAAAGAGATAGCAGACAGAAATATGCAAGAGCAATAGAATCAATCACCAGATATGATAAAGGATAAGGAATTCTAACCAAAGTGTCATGGATTTGCCTGTACCAAGAAGGAGCTCCATTGCTTATTTTTCTCCTACAGTGTCTAATAGCATCAAAATATATGCATTTTGTTTTCATATTTGGATTGACTAACAAAGCAATCCTGCATAAATTCATGTTAAAATGCACATGAAATGTTACCTAACTCCATACAGGGTGACACAACAAAATCTGTTCCCAACATTTCTACAAATATCCAAATTGGAAGACAATATAAAGATTCCTGCATGACATCAGCAGATTTACTAGTAATCCATGGAGTTAGACAATCAGATACCGGAAATCACAAAATTTAACGATATTTTCATTGTGACACCATGCATACAGAAATCATGACAATACAATTAGACGCGTCAAGATGGTGCGCTCAAATATGAGGTCATAATGATAAAACTTTGCCAAATGTATTTGCGTTTTCGCTATTTTCTAAAACCAGAATTACTTCCCATTTGAGACGGTATCTGACGTAGACTGATTATGACGTCATCACATTATATGGCAATAGTCCTAAAAGTCTCAGTCTGGGAAATGACGGTATAAAATTGACATTGCCATACCATTTTCATGATGTCACAATGGTTTTACGACAGATACCATCTGTAAGGGAAAAACACTCTGTATTCCCCAAAGACTCAGGTTTAGAATGGTCGCGACACTTAAAAGGCAAATGGACAATTTATTTCTAGTGACATGTGAAAAAAAAAACAATGAGTGCACCGTTTCAGTTCTTTATTTAATTTACATTCTGCTCTTTGGGGTCTTATTATTTCACCAGTTCTCTCTCACTGTGATATTTTATATATATGCTTTCAGCATAAAACATACAAACTCATGTGGCAAAAATAGTATGTTAAAGCTGAACTGGAATCATATAAATATTACACATCTATTGTAAATATTATCATCATATGGTAAATTTGACATGTGAACTTGAAGGAAAACAAAGTTTAACAAACATTAACTTTAGTAAGAGCAAACACTTGAAAAGTAATGCCAAAAGCAGACTTCAATGAGATATTACGCAATCATTTTCTTCCTGCTACTTGCTTTTAGATATGACGTGAGTTGAAATATTTAAGAGGAATAACTCTAAAATCATAATTATAATGTTCAGCAAAATCATTTCCATATAAGTTTTTTACGCCAATATGATCTTGCCCGGAAAAAAAGATAAAATGAAAAATAATGCTTAATTTCAAAATCTACAATGAAATTTATGAAATGCAAGGTCTAAGACTTTGTTTATAATAGAAAATAAAACAATTTGAAAGTAAAACGATGAAGACTGTCATGCTCTACCATGGAGGAAAATATAAAATTTTTAGCAGACTCTAAAGGAGAAGTAGTCTTTACTTTTTAGATCGAAAAAAGATGCAAATACCTGTACAAATATTAATATCAATTAGACAGACAGACAGACAGATGAAGGAATCGCTATTTACCTTGATTGTTTCTTACGTAGCCTTCAGGTATCGTGACATTTCAAAGATTTCTATAAAATTCCAACTGATGGAAAGTCAACAAACAGCTAGAAAGACAAAGTAAAAAAAAAATCCTGTTTTTTTTTTCTTTAATCAGAAAATAATCAATCCTACATTAAGTATTTCATGTAATGAGCATGACTTATCATTTATAAAACTGCCTTCTTTGTCAAAAAGAAAATCCCAAAAATTATGACGACAAAAAATAATGCCTTGGGGAAAAAAATTGTCCTAACCATCCACGCGAAAAGTATCAATTGAAGCATGACGATAGAATGAATCTTCAATACACAAATCAACACAATGAGCAAATCTGTAGTAAGATAATCAACAATCACAATACCGATACCATGGTAATGGAAAATCGTTAACGTAATCCCGCCAATCACAATTATCGTAACAATCAGTACATGACACTTGTGAACACATTAATCATAAAATCTGACGTCAACCAATTCTGTACATCTGTACACTCATTTACACATGAATCACTCAAATTCATATTTTCAACAATCAATATCAATCAAACTCAAAAATGAAATAAAATAAAACCTATAACGTTTTAATGATTAAAGTAAGAGAAATATCGGTACTTATTTACTCAACTCAAATAGTGAAAAACATTTTCTGAAAAAAGAAATTGGCCAAAGGATTTGAGCTGTTACAGGATCGAAAAATGCAAATTAATGTACATTACTTTATCTAAAAATTTATAGGTATAAGTTGAAATCAAATGTACATTTTCCAAAATTGATTTTTTTTTTTGCCAAATTTCAAACCAGAGTATATACATGTATCACATGTGCTAAGACTACTTGACTTGCCCTATAACATCATGTCACAGAAATATTCTATACAAATAAATCACATTTATTCAAACTGACAAGTACGTAAAAGATATTTCTATACGAAAAAAAGTAGAAAACTATTCTATTGCAGTATATCATTTGAGTTCCTTAAAAATTAAAGCAAATCCTTCAACAAAAAATGAATGACCTTTTAAATTAATGCTTTAGTTTGAACTATATGCATATTAATGGATTTAAGATTAACCTCTGCACTGTTAGGCCATTCCAAGTAAATCTTATGCTTTGTATATGTATCTCTAATTACGTGAATTAAACTCATGACAACAATTTCTGGAATGTAAAATTTTTCTAAGCAGCACTTTTCCTGTATCTGAAAAGTACAGGTTAATCTAAATTTAATTTCAAGGGAGAGATATTCTAAATATTAAAAAAAAAATTACACTTATAATATCATGTCATCTCAGTTATAAGAAAAGAAATACATACAGTATAAACATATCGTCTACTACTTGTATGAAAAATGTATGAATTTTACGGGTTGGACCTAAGTAAAAATTCAAGTCAGTTAAAATCAAATCTAATGGATAGAAAGTCCCTCTTATTTTACCCTTAGCAGATTCATTTCACTCTTTTTATTTTTTTTCTTCGATAGACCGCTTGCTGAAATTTATAATGGATGACAAAATGACGATAAATGTCCAAGCTGGGAACAATTCGTGCACTTTTTCATCGTTACATTACAATGGATTAACATTTTCAATAGTTACATCACAAAGGAAAACAAGGTCAAAAGATGAAGACTCAGACATTTTAATTCTATGCCCTACGACAAAGTCTATTGAAACATATCTTGGAATGGCCTATTAGTAAATAGGTGCATTTAAACCAAAACAAAGAAAAATTTTGAAGTAACTGTTACTTTTTAATGATATCAAACAGAAAATTGTACATTCCGACTCATTTTTTTCCCAACAGACAAATTAAAATCAATATAACAAATCTTCATACACACTGTAATGATTTCATTCTGAATCGAACATGTTCTCATTCAAATTATCAACAACAACACGAAAAAACAAACATCAAATTTTCTTTTCACATCTTCATTGTTAAGATTATTTGCACCCTACATGTTATGGCCTGATATTAAGTACAATCATCATATACAGAGCATGTTAAAAAAAATTTAACATTTATCGTACATCTCAAAACTGTTCATACTATCTTGAAATTCTCAGAGAGAGAATCTTTGCTTGAACAATTTAAAATTAATTTAATGAAAAAATTAAAAAAGAAAATGAGTACTGTAAAGGTGGGAATTTTCGTCTAGGGATAATTTTCGCGTTTATCGTGAATAAAATGACGTCCCGAAAATTTCCACCACGCGGAAATATCCCAGCTGCATTCTTACTACGGGAAAGACATTTTAATTCGAATATTTCCCCCACGCGAAACGTCTTGATGTAATAATCGCAAAATTTTCCCCCCGCAAAAAGAACCAAGTTTACAGTACATGGTAAGAGCAAATCAAACATTCCTTTTTTATCCGACATAAGAAAAGATTTCAAAAGGTTAAATTAATCTAAGTCATGGGCAAACCCAACCTTACAGTATTTGCTAAACTGATAGAAATCTTTCTCTATAATCATTATGAAATTGAGGCAATCAATTCCATGAACAATATTTTAGCTATCCAAAACCAATCAATAAAAGGCTTTTTTGCAGAATTTTGTACTATTTTCTTACTTGTATCAATGCAATTTTTAAGAAAATAACATTCAAAACAAAAGATTACATGTATGCTTTGATAAATCATTTGTTTGTTTATGGATTTTCAAAATTACTTGATTGTAAAGACAGAGCATTTAATCCAGTTTTAACTCAAAGCATACACTTTTGTAGCTTAATACAGGCTTAAAACATAGGGTAATCAAAGATTACATAGCTCGCCTATACAGGTTTTTGTCAGTAACCAGGTTAAAGTTTTTGAAAAGTAGGTCAAAGTCCAAGGTCAAGGTCACTAGGTCAAAGGTCATGGTCTCAAATGAAAGGTCTCATCACAAGGTATCTACATGTGAAATATCAAAGCCCTACCCCTTATAGTTCAAGAGATATAGCCCAGGTTAAAGTTTTGTCTACGGACGACAACAACGACGACGCCGAGGGTATGCCATTAGCTCTCCGGACTTTTTCGTCCCAGCGAGCTAAAACTATCAATAATGGCAAAAATTTCCAATTACAGTTTTAACATATTGTCATAGCACTACTTAGACCATGTTTAATAACGAGAATTAAAAGCTATTTACGACTTAAATATACACAATCTGGAATAACATGAAGGACAGTCGGTGCAAGTGATTTTGTAAATGAAATGAATTTTGCCAATAAATAAATGAAATTAAACTCAAAATCAATAGAATCACATCTTTCGAACAAAATCTAAAAAAAAAAAAATGTTATTTCATGAAAAATGTTAAAATTTTACATTAAATTTTATGTATACTTACTTACCATGGTCATAAGAGTAGAAACTTAAATGTTTATTATTACATAAACTACATTATTTACAAATTTTAAAATTTGTTAATAGTCTATAAACATCACAAGTGCTGCTAGATTGGCTTATATAATAGTGTAGTTACATATTTCTTGCGGAACCGATGAGTTGCACTAAGAACCATAACTCCATCCTGAAAATTCAACCAAAAATCATGTTACATGTTACGTGAAGAAATCATCAATATTCTTCATGTTAAGTAAAATAAAATGTTCCTTCCGTTCAAATATGCAGTACATTTGTAGATGATTTATATATTTCTTTCAAAAACAGAAGACAATGGTCTAGAATCTTCTCATTTGATACTATTTCGACCATGATGGCACATTTACTGTTTTGACTTGGCCATGACGATGCCTTATGACCATTACTTTTTTCAGTAGATGGAAATATTTCTTCCAGCGGGAAGGGATGATACAAATAAAAACACTAACACTGGAATACACAAATTTTCGGCCCCTTTTCCTCTATCAAGTGTAAAAAACGACAATCTATATTAAGAATCATTTTTTACACTTGATATAGGACAAGGGGCCGAAAATTTGTGTATTTGAGAGTCAGTGTTTTCAATTGCATCACTTTTTAATTCACTTGTGTGCAAACAGCTGTCAAATACCATGTAGTCAGACTTTTGTCCTCCAAACAAAGTTACATGAAAATGGCATAGTAGTCTTCAATTAACTTTTTCTGGAATTTTTTTTTTCATTCAACTCTACATTCTACTTTAACTCCCCGGACAAAGTGACCACATGTAAAGAATTTTGTTGTTTTTTCTAAGGCAATACAAGAATTGGCAGACATACTTATAATAGCCATGTAAGTCAAGAACTCTACGAAAAGATGATGGATGACCAAGGCTTACCTTTATTGATAAGGCATAGAGGTGGTTCAACATAACATGATTTGGCTCTGGCAATAATGTTGGCTCACACTGTAACAAAAAAAAAAAAAAAATAATAAAAAAGAATGTGTTTGTGAAGCACGAATGAACCCGTTGGCATCTTTGTCGGTAAGACAAGTCAAGGTCACGAGGTCAAAAATTTTGGAATCAATGGAAAGGTCTTGTCACAAGGAATACACATGTGAAATATGAAAGCCCTATTACTTACCATTCAAAAGTTATGGCCAAGGTTAAAGTTTTTGCGGACAAACAGACAGACCAAAAACTACATGTATATGCCCCTGAATCTCCGATTAAGGGGGCATAAAAAAATCCATTTATACTCATATGAACAGAATATTGGAAGTTGAGCAATAATCTTATTAGCATCTAATACATGTTATAGCTTGTAGAGTGTGACTTAATAACAACTATGAATAAAAGAATGTTTTCTTTTAAAAATAAAGACTTCTGCAGTGTCAAATCAGGTAAATTGATTTTTTTCACTAATTTAAATTTGAGTAACACTCATATGAGCAGGTGTGGTTTTTGTTGAGTTTGAGTTCTATTTATAAAAACTTAAAGTCCCCTTCAGTGTTGCCAGTAGGGTACTAAAAATAGGAACATCCTTGTTGAGAATGACTGTTTAAAATTGTATATTAATCACATTAAAAGGTGTTTCTGTGCTGAATTTGACTGGTTACTTTGAGTATACTCACATGAGCAGGTGTGTCCTTGCTGAGTATGAGGTAATACAGATTGAGTAATACTCACATGAGCAGGTGTGTCCTTGTTGAGTATGAAATAATACAGATTGAGTAATACTCATATGAGAAGGTGTGTCCTTGTTAAGTACGAGTAAATACAGATTGAGAAATACATGAGCAGGTTTATCCTTGTTGAGTATGAGTTAATATAGATTGAGTAATACTCACATGAGCAGGTGTGTCCTTGTTAAGTACAAGTAAAAACAGAGTGAGTAATACTCACATGAGCAGGTGTGTCCTTGTTAAGAACGAGTAAATACAGATTGAGTAATACTCACATGAGCAGGTGTTTCCCTGTTGAGTATGAGTAAACACAGATTGTGTAATACTCACATGAGCCGGTATGTCCGTCTTAAGTATTAGTAAATACAGACTGAGTAATACTCACATGAGCAGGTGTGTCCTTGTTGAGTATGACTTGTAAGAGATGAGGGGGTAAGATAGGAGGTCCACTTTGTTTCTCTCCTGGTTTCCTGGGTGGTACGTCCTGACCGTATTCCCCTGTGGGAGAGCCGGGACACTCCGCTGTAAGCATTGTAATGGTATTAAAAATTTGTACACATTATTGTTGTACTTTCACCATTAATCTATAAAGTGGGTAGTACTGTACCTGATATATACTTTCAGCAACAGCCTGTCAAATCTGAATGAACTGTTGAAAATTTTTGATATGGGTATCAGACGAAATGTTGAGTCATAAGAATAAAGGGCATAAGTATTAGCTCAATTCCTAAGAAAACCTTGTTCTAACATTTCATTCATTTTTCTATTATCTAGAAAGTTAAACCTGTTCCCCCAGAAGATCTTTCATAGTTACCATCACTTTGGGCCTTTTTGGGGAATGGGAGATTAAGAGGAACTCAAATGGTTTCCTATTTCATACGGTATTTATGAAATGAATTGTGAACTTTACGTTAAAATTAATATCATGTCTCATAAATACTCAGTCTGTATGGAATAGAAATATTATTTGAGATTCTTTTTTGTCACATGAAAAACAACGCAATTGATCAAAATAACGTCAAAATGTTATAATTTCGACATCATTTCTTGCAAATACATGTAACGCGGAAATGCTACTGTTTCTACTGTTATGTCATTAACTATCTTGAGCTTTTCACCCAATGTAAATGCCTCCAAAACGTTATGGAACATGTTATCACAACATTTTTAAATTACGAAATGGCTTTGTGTAAAAGCATAACCAATAATGGGTGTATCATGTGATAAAATAAGATATCTATAACAATGAAAATCTATATGACGTCTGTAATATTGACTCATACTTACTACTCCCTTTTTTATTACTGTTAGTATTGAGGCTGTCCAGTGCTAGCGCCTCAAACACTTCAAAATCCGATTTCTTCACCGTTATAATGTTGTTCATAGAACCTATGTCGTTTGGGACTGTTGGCTGGAAAAAAAGTAAAAGTAACGTTAAGGTCACCAGTAATATGGATTAATGATGCATCAATAGGACAGTACAAGAAAACATATATTTACAAAACATTTTGAAGACGTAAAATAATAGGGTTTTTTTTTCAGTTTAACAACTTTATGTTTATTATTACTTTTTAATTTTTTTTTTTTCTATTATTTTTTCGAGTTTTGTGAAACTTCAAGTGCACCTCAGATGAGCAAATTATCTTGCATGAAGGCTTCGGTCAAACTCCAGGCAAGATCAAGGTCAAGGTCACAATGTCAAACTTTAATATCAAAATTAATAACCAATACATGTGAAATATGAAATTCCTATTACTGAAATTAGTCTAAGATTATGCCAATGTTTATTGAGCTTTGTATAATCAAGCACACTACATTTACAAATTACTGTTCCATAAATTTTCCGTGAAATGATGAAATTACAACATAATGTTTTAATAGTTTCCATAAAGAGAGGGAATTTTGTATAAAGAAAATTCAAATAAGCCTTTCAGAATCAGATAAAATTTGGAGAAAATTCATGAAATAAGAAATTATTAC
Source organism: Pinctada fucata (assembly GCA_028142955.1). NCBI lineage: Eukaryota > Metazoa > Mollusca > Bivalvia > Pterioida > Pteriidae > Pinctada > Pinctada fucata. The sequence continues at coordinate 4,558,027 of AP027107.1, read as the reverse complement.
ATATCATGCCATTTCGAATGATACCTCATTTTGACTAGCTCTTATACTTTTTTATCAAAAGAATAATATATTGTGCTGAAAATACATTGTATAAGCATGATAAGTGCATTATGTCAAAAACAGAAGTAGAATAATTTCAGTTAAGTAAAAAGTAATAATGATTGATTATAATTCCTAAGTTAACAATATAAATAAATGAGAAGCTTTTCAAAATATACGGTCTAACCTGCATTCAAAGTTGTAAACTTTATTAATAATAAGGTAAGAACATTTCTCATTCACTTTTCTTTTGTCCTTTTTTTTTTCATTACTCATTATTCTGGATACAATTTCAGAGAAAATTTACTTTACTTCAAATTCATACTTTAAGACTTTAATCAAGTACCTCTGTTAGTGAAATTCATATCCTTTCAAAAATTTAATCTAAATTAATTATCATTTTCTCTGTGCTTTAGTGAGTGAATACATTAATCTGTAAAGCAAAAACATAACCCTGCCCAGTTTGTAGCATGCAATGTTTTAGTATTAAGATATACTACATAACTTATACAGTCCAGGAGAATACTATAAATAGTAATATTACTTAGACCTGTAATATTACTGTTAATAATAATCCCTTATATTATTGTAAACAGTAATGTTGACACCTTATATTACATCTTTCTGTAATATAGACAAAGCAACATTTTAAAGCTACAAGCAGAGCTTTTATCACACAATTCTTTCATTCAACAACAAATTCATTAAATTTGAACAAATTTTTATACTGAAAATTGAAAATAATGTCCATTTGGAACCTATTTTTTCACTTTTTCTTCTTTCCAATATCACATTTTCTTCAAATATGTTGAGGAAAAAAAATTTCCTGATGTTTTAAACAATTTTTCAGTATACATTTGAATGAGATACAACTCGTAATCACCCTCATTTCTCCCCGAATCCACTGGTATAAGAGCGAACTGACAATCTATATAGTATTACTGATTTCAGTAATATAAAGAGATAAATTTCCAAGAGAGATAACTCCAATTAAAGTTATATTATTAGTTTTAGTAATATTACTGTTTTCAGTATTCTCTTGGACTGTTATAAGGGTATAGAAATATTAATATATTCGGAAGTAATCGATATTTTCTCTGGTCAAATTCAACAGATTAAATATACTTAAAGTACTATGACTGTGATGCTCAATTTCAGCTTAAAACTATTTAAATGATGCTAAAGTATAATTTTTGAAATTAAGATTTAAACTTTATATATAGTAAGGAAACAAGATTAAGTCAATGTAAATATATAGAAGACAGAGTCATACAAAATCTTATATTCAAGCTTTCAAATTATC